>VZTL01033080.1:81973-104898 GCA_013400535.1 Scopus umbretta
AAAAAAAAAGAATTGCAGAGCACAGCCCCTATTAGAACAAGCTAACTTTCCAGACTTTCAAAAAAGACCAAAAAAAAAAAATTTTTTGAGAGGAAAAAAAACAAAAAAACACTTCAACATGAAGCTACCATACAAAGTTTTTTTTGTTTTGCCTTTTTGTTGGTTTTTTGTTTGTTTCTTTTTTTCCTTTAAGAGTTCAGACTTGCAGTTTAATCCTGGCTTTTTAGTGAGAAGGACAGTTTTGGCCTAGACTTTCCTTTGCCCAGGATAATTTTTTGCTCTTCCTTTTGCTGACGTTGTCTCTCTTGTTCTAGTTTCATCCTCTCCTCATGAATCTTTCTTTGTTCTTCAACAATTTTCAATTGTTCTTCAGCCTATATATGAAAACGGCAGAATTTAGGCCAGCATATTTTGTAGGCATAAAAGCAATTTACAAGTCCGTATTAACTTCCAAACAGGTCCAATCCTGCACAGTTATGTAAGCAGCTCTACCTGAGCTAGGTGCCATAGCTGGTTTCAGTGAAACTATTTATAAAGTGGTTCTTTGAACTGAGTTTAGAAGCGTGTTTCTTTCTACAGTGAAAACTTTCTACAGCTAATGCTTCGAAATCTTGAATGCTTACATGCAATGTTGTTCAGCATTGCTTTGCAAACAACACATTACATTTCAATTGAGGAAGTCAGTGTATATAGAGAGAAGTTCCCCTGACACCTGTCACGTGTCGGATGAAGGCACAACATAATGAAGTAACAGACCCTTAAACAGAGGTCTCCCCGCTCCAAGACCCATCTAAAACCCGCTCCTAATTCAAACCCATCTTTACTTCATCTGTAACAAGTCAATCTTTACACTGCCTTATGGTTCTCGCAGCTCTTCCAATGGTCTTTTAAAGGTGCTTATTTTGTTCATTACATCAGTTACCACTTTAAATTTTCTGTTTGTCCCGTTTCCACCATACGAGGCTGGGAAAAGGGTAAACCAGAAAAAGATCTGAAGCAGATGTAGTTCAAGCAAAGAGTTTCAAGAGCATCATCTTTACCTGGAAAAGGTGCAATTTCTTGGGTAATGGAAACCAACAGAGTTCAATCAGGATTTAGAAGCAGCTTAGTTTGGCTTATCGTTAATTGATTAAAATCAGGTAAATCATACTGAATGTTCTCATGAGGCAGGCACCTGCTTAAATAGGCTCGGAGAGCAACATAAGCTAGACTTTCTTAACTTAAGACATCTCAAGCTTATGCTGAAAGTCCCTTTCAGCACTTGTACAGCCACATTATACTGGTCTCAAATCCAGTTTGTACTTGTCCTGCTCAACAAAACAGAATTAGTCACTTCTGTTCTAGAAGCTGAACGTGTTTGCCAACTCACTTCAACCTTCCCTGTGTGAAGTAAGTTAAAAATGTACTTTTCAAATTCTGAAGGCCGCTATCTTCCTCTAAATTAACTGCACCCGAACTATTTTTGCAGACTAGTGTTACTGCTGAGGATCTGGTCTCTTACGCTCAAGGGAAAGAGAGCAACGCTACTGGCATAACCGGCAACAGACAAGTTAAACCCCAGGAAGGGTCAATTTGTTTATTTTACTTGTGTTGTAAATCAGGCAGAGGGACCTGTATTCCCCCGCAGAACTGTTGTTAACTACACCTTCACATACCAGTTTAGCTTGTGCTTCTGCAATTTTTCGATTATTCTCTTCTAGTATTCGCTCTAGTTCCTCACGCTTTGCACGCTCTTCTTCCTAAAGGGGAGGACAGGGCAAGATGTTAGTAAAGTGAAATATTCATTTCTGCATGTTCACTAATCTTTCTCAGAATTCTTTTGTGAACTGACTTAAAGTGGCAGCTTTACAGCCACCTATTTTGTCTCACAACGGTAAACTGTGCAGCCACTAAAACTGGTTTCTAGTACTCAATTTAAATCATCCCGCCCAGTCCAAACAGCAACCAACTAAACCCTCCCTAATCACAGAATCCTGACGATTTATTACTAGAATTTTAATATCACACAAATCAACAAGGACAACTACAAAAACTGGATAGTATTTACCAAATTAAAAAGTAATATAGAAAATATAAATAAAGTGAATAGTTTGTCTCACCAATTAAGTATACCTACGTATTCTTTACCTATACTCCTTTAATCAGCATTAAAAGTTGAATATTTACTGTCTTGTCCAGTGTCCTGCAGAGTGTGCTCCTCGGCTGCCATACGCGCCAGCTTCCTCTTTAAAATGATTTGTACTGTTAGCTTGGCAATACCTGCATCAGCAGCTCAACCATTTATAAAGAAACAACATACAAGGAAGGCTGAGCTGAGGAATGCAGATGTTTATGATAAGAAGGAACAAAAATATGTAAATCATTCCTAAGGCAAACAATTAATAAGAAAAATACATTTACTGTTAGTGAAAAATACAAATGGTAATCCATACTTCATGGAGCTATGGGCTTCTTTCATGGGGAGAATGGACTTAACATTCAATATTTTGACAATTTTAAGACAGCTGAAACTGTCATTTGCAGTCTGAACTTGGAATTCAGGAGTCCAGGGAAGGCAAGATCAGGAAATAAAGCCTTGTAAATTGTTGTTTTCTTGGTGAATTTTATGGAACTCTGTTATGCAACTCATAAATATGAAGACTGCGTGAAAGTTTTTGAGGTGTTTCAGTTCACGTAATATATATCCGAATTATTTTAGTATTTGGAAGATTTAAAGTTAGCCAGAGGTTTGTGTCTGTGTAAGAAAAAAAAGTTAATACGAACAAAGCAAGCATATGAAGAGAAAACTTCTTACTATGACTAGTAACCAGCTACTAGCTAGCACACTTCACTCCAGGCATGGAAGTTATTCTGCGTTATAAAGAACTGAGGGAACTTCTTCACATCACATTGACAATAGGAAAAATACTTTAAAAAAAAAAAAGTAGTCATCCATCTGATCAAACGAAAACCTCTATACATGAAGCGTTTGCTGACGGTAGACATCTAAATTCCTTCATAGTTAAGGTTTGAATTTGCAAAACAAGTATAATTTAAAATTCTTAATATTTGTTGTAACTCAGTGTTCTGGGGGTTTTTTTGTTGTTTTTTTTTTTTAATTTAAAGATATTACATGACAGACAAGTCACATTTAGTATGCAGGGGAAAGCTTCATTGCTACTGTCTTTCCTTTTATAAGCCAATCAAAATATTAAGTTAAAATAAGATGTGTAGGAGGTACAGAGTGAAAAAGGCATTTGAGACTTATGACTATTTAGCACAAATTTCCGTTACTCTTTAAAGTTTGTCTTGAAATTTCTGGATCCTGGAATGATTGGTGCAGACAGGCATCAAAGCCTTTAGTAGCAAATTACTGTCTCACAGAAAGACATTTTCAGCTTCTGCTCCAGCTGCTGATTAAAAAAAAAACAAAACCAAAAACCCAAGTCACATGTTCAGCTTGACTTCAGACAAGGGCAACCTGCTCTTTTATAACTTCTAGGGAAAAAAAAAGGAGTTGTTAGTAGTTATTAAAAATTGATATAATGATTTGGACATAGATCCTCCGTGAAGACGTGGGTGGGCTTATGCTCGAAGTCCCAGAATTAGTCCAATGTATGCTCAAGGAAAATGTTCATTTTAAATGAAGAGTAAGAAACCTATTTGTTAAAGACAGGTACTGCAGCTCACTGCTGGACCCTGCTTATTGCCTGACTGAAGGCAAAAGCCTCTTACAGTCTAGGTAAAACAAAATGAAACAAATGAAGGATACATAATTACAGATTTTCAATACCCTTCCCCAAAAATGAAAGGACCGCTGATAAATCCTGCAGCCATGGCAAAAGTTTCAAACAATTCTGAAATATGTGGGTCAGTTCCATTAAAAATCAAGTATCCTTGTTCAGGTTTTAGGAGAATAACTGTTTAAGTATCAGTGAGCTCCTCTGAATAGGCTAGAAATTAAGTTTCGCAGCAATGCAAGTTTATACGAGAAGGGAATTAGATTTGCTGTATTCCATCTCTTTCTGAACCGAACAGGAGGCACAAACCGACACTGAAAGTTTTGCCATGGACTGTCTCTACTTTCCAAACGACCGAGCGTTACCTCTCTGGCTTTTTGTGCTGCAAGTTCAGCTTGTCGCTGTCGCTCGAGTTCTTCGAGCAACTGTTTTTCCATGATGCGCTTAGCCTCCTCCACCCTGCGGAGAACCTCTCGCTCAATCTCATCCTTCCTTTTCTCCAACTCTTCTTCTACACGTTTAGCCACAAGCTCTTCCACTCTTCGAGCAGTTTCTTCCTCTATGAGTTTCTCTTCAATTTCTTGTTGACGACTAGAAAATGCAAACATGAGGATTACCTTTTTAACCAATAAAGAGTGGTTGCATTGCAACGAACTCCTACGAGTACACAGCGCCAGCCATGCTACTGAATCAACTTTTTAACAGTCCTATACCTTATACAGACAGATCATATCTTCAAAGAATGTTTTGCCCTACGTTTAAGGGTAGTGAATATTCGGGCAACCGGTGTTCCTACCATAGGGAACTCGTTCAGACCATACCATATTTAGCATCTCTCCATATCTCAAGACACCAAGCTTAGGAAGACACCTTATCGTCCTTGATCTTGATCATTTTCAGGGGGAAAAAAGAAAAAAAAAAAAAAGAAAAAAAAAGACATCCCCCAACTTTGGCCACTTTTCACCCTTCAGGAACTTAAATGGTCTCAATCTTAAGCCACATGTAACAATAATGTTTTGTAAAATCCTGTCTTAAAGCCCCACCTCAGAGGCACCAAACTAATCTCTAATAACTACAACAGCAGACAGAAGCAACAGAATTTGTAACTTGACTATTTTCATAAGAATTCCAGGTGTTGTTTCTGTAATCTAGTTATCCAATAATTTACCTTATCAAATTTCAAATACTTCAGTTTTCCTTAACTTCTTTATTGCAGCACTCTCTTTCTACTGTAATTATCCAAAATGAAATACACCAACTGCTAAATAAATCCTTGAAACCTCTACAGGTTTCCATGCTCTGAATTTTTGAAGTATTTTCAAATGTCTTCTTGTCTTTGTTTAGCAGCAGCATTATCACTTAGCCTGATCACTGTTCTAATTTTTTCCTTAAAAAAGGATACAGAAATATTAGGTTAATTCACAGGTTTATTACCAAATGCAGGGGAAAAAAAAAAAAATATCTTTGGGCTAGTAATCACTAGTACAATACAGCAATTAGATATCCAAAGATCAACAAAAGTGAATACTGTATAGCTATGTTTCATATAGTACTATTTATTTAGAATTATTATGGGCTTTGGGGAGAAGTTTGTTCTTTTCTAACCTTGAAACTGAACTTTCATTTTAAGTATTCTGTGAAGTATGGAACGATCTTACAAACTTATCTTCTGGCCTGTCAGCACCAGAAATCCATGATTTAGAATAATAACTACTGCTGTAATATCCTAACATCCTGCCATTTTCACAATGTTTGCATTTTCCTATCTTTCTTGTACTGAGACACATAAACCCAACTTTGATTAAAAAAAAAACAAAAAAAGAAAAAATGTTAAAGGATTTACTAACTTTCAGATTTCCCAGCGTACAATTTGCAAACATGCAATAGGAGATTAATAAAGTGTGGATTACTGATCTAAATAAAACATGAGGTGAAAGGCTCCCAAATTCCGCCTGTTCATGTACATTCTTTCCAAAATCTTGTTGAACACAATGAATAGTCTATCTCCATCAGGAAAAAGTTTTGGAACGCCCAACTTGAAACATTCAGCCCCAGAAATCAAATTTTATTCTCCAACTCCTCAAGAGACAGCAAACTCATACAGTGACAGCATTCATTTTTCCTAAAGCAACACAAAGTATCTTGAGGGGATTTTTTCAGAAGAACGAAAAACCAAGACCACCACCATCCGGAAAAACACAGCAACGCCATTCTGTTAGCGTGTCACTGCCAAGCCGCTACCACCTACCTTCCTTTTTGGATGGAAGGTGGGGGAGGGGTCAAGAGTTTAAAAGACTAATTTTTAAATCCTTTTATATACAAAGTAGCCTTTTATTTTTAAAGGTTTTTCTTCTCTCTTACAGGTATTTATTCAGCAGCAAGTACTCTCACTATCCTGTACTCATACAGCTTACAGCTACTTAAGAGGCTCTTCTACAGAAACCATTTTTCAGAAAGCTCATACTCATGCGTTTTATTAAACTACTTTAGCTTTATAGTTAATACAAGGGAAATCTAGAACAAAAGTTAGCTAACCGAATAAAGACGGTACACAGTTATAACAAAAAAACCCCTGACACTCACATCTGAAATAAGTTTTCAAATATCCTCAGCAACTGATGTACTCAAATTAAGCATTGTGCCTGCACATGTTTCATTCTTCTCACCCCAACAAAGTCCACTGAATTTTAATTAAATCAAGCAAATATATCTTTTCACATTCATAGGCAATGACAGTACTACAAATACATAATAACTGTTCAGCGTAAGCAACCACAATTCTTGAAACACTAGAAATAACAAGAAGTGAAATAGAATACAGGAAAAATTTATTCTCAGAGTTAATTTATAGGACCGACTTGTGCGTATGGATAAAGATAATATACTTCCAACTAACGGCTTTGAGTTTCTGAAGAAAAATCAAATTACAAATGCAGATATAAATTTCAGGGGTTTTTTTACTATAGTTTATACCAACTTTTTTTTTTTTTTTTCATTTTGAAATCTCATGAACTTATTTACAGGTGTAAGTTTATCATCCTGACCTACTGAGCCATGACTCCAGAGAAACAGATAAGTCACTAACGTAAAAATATTTTAGTGTGTTCCATTTACTCCTTAAAGACTACTTTTATAACATCTGCAGAAAAGAAGCTGCTTACATGTCAGCAGATTTCTGAAGGAAAAAAATGTCATATTTGCAAGGCCTTTATAGAAAACAAGCATTACAGGAAAAAGCAGAAGTCTGGCTATGTATTATGAACAGACACAAGAAGAAAGTCACTTTCAATACATGAACTGTCCGCTAGTCAAGACAGTTAGCAAGAAAGTACTTCCTTCCTTCATGAGTATATACTAACATATATAACACAATTTACAGAGGACTTATTCAAACACCGTAGTTTTCCACTCTGCTAAGTTTTATTGCTTTTTCTTTTTGAAATTTAAAGTGTATTCTAGAAGCATCAAAATCTATACCAAACCTTTTCCAATATTGTGTCTCCCTCAGAAGTTTACCATCCTGTTGGCAATATCACTCAAATGTCATGAAGTCTGTATAGCAGGGATATGAGCATTCTAAAATTTCAAAGCTAACTTATATAGAAAACTTACTGCAGAAAACAGAGTTGAAATATATGGTTTTACATCTAATATTATTGAATGACCTGCAGTTCACTCAGTTTCAATGTGAGCACTCCACAGCAAAAGAAGTGATCAAATATTTTAGATATATTATTTCAAGATTATAAACACTTCATTTTCCACAGGCACTTGAACAGATCCTCTCTCAACTTTCAAAGCCTGGACACAGACTAACCATAAAATTCTCCACTAAGACCAACACCATTTAATATTTTAAGTTAAATAATGTTTATTTTGTTATTTGCATAATGTTCTCCCCCTTCAGTCTTGAAATCCATTTACACAACATTAAGAATACATGTGAACTAAAATAGCTCTAGGATATTACGCTATTCACTGTATTCTCAAGTTGTTAAGCACACTCCGATCCTTCTTCCCAGATATGGATGGAAGAGTTTTATCAATTTAGGTAGTGACTAAAACGTTAAACCACAAAACTAGGGTAAATAACTCAAAAAGCCTTTAACAGTTTCATGGGTGTTTGTATTACTGTGTAAGTTTTTGATGACATCTCTGTCAAATTCTGAAGTTAGCAAGGGAGATTATCAACAAAAAACCACGAGAGTGACAACTCGGGATGATCAGGCCTTCTGAACTACAATTAATATTTCATTAGAACAATATCGCTGAACTAAAACTCAAAGCTCCACCTGAGAATTAAGAGGACTAGGTGGCTTCACAGGTACAAACGAGTGCTGCTCCTGGATTCAGTGCTCCGATGAGCCAGGGTCACATTCAAGGAAGAACCACCACTTTATCACAACCGTTAAAACCATTGTTATCTCCGCCGCATAAAGGCCTCCTTCGTAAGGTAACAATACTGCCTAACATCTTAACGCACATCCAACGGTCGTTCAAGTAGAATTTATCTGTCTTTGTGGACTTTATCGATAACCGCATCCCCCATAACGAGAAGTGTAAAGGGAAAAAGGCTTCGAAGGAAACAAGTCACCGGACCTCACTCTCCCATTCGGCGAGAAAAATAAATATAATCGTTGCACGCTGCGTCTTAAAACCCGAAGCCGAGCAACTCCAGATGCCTCCGGTCGACGCAGAGCAAGCTCCACGCAAAAAANTCCGCTTGCTCTCCCGGGATTTGGACCGCTTCCGCGCCCGCTCCTTCTCCCGGGAGCGGGACCGCGATCGGCTCCGGTTCTTCTTGTTGTGCTTGGAGCTCTTGGTGTGCTTGGAGCGGGAGGAGCTCCGGCTGCGGGACCGACCCATCCCGGCAGAGGAGAGGAGAGGCCGCGCCGGCGACCGCCCGACCACCCCCGCCCCCTTCGCTAGCGGCGCCCGAGAGAGGTGCGAGGAGGCTCTGCGCGCATCAGCACCGCCCGGACGGGCCCCTCGTCCTCTCCCTTGCCACCGCTTTGCGCTGCGAGGAGAAGGAGCAGGCCCCGAAAGCGGGAGCAAGTCCGGACGCAGGCAAGATGGCGGCCCTAGCAGAGCGGTGACTCTCCTCTTCCGCCCCACAATGCACCGCGCCGCGTCCCAGCCGTTTGCTCCCCTCTCCCCTCCCCGCCGCCTTCGGCGTCGCGCCGGAGGAGCACGAAAGCGCTCGGGAATGTTCGGCAACCAATGGCAGGCGCCGCTCGCGGAGGAAACCCCCGTCAGGCAGCGCTCCTACTCCGCGCATGCGCGCGGCCTACGCCCCCGCTGCCGTTGGCGGCGTTTCGAGGCGACTGAGGGGGGCCGGGGCCAGGCCCAGGCTTTCGGGGGCCGGGGCGGCTAAGGGGGACCGGGGCCAGGCTTTCGGCTTTCAGGAGCTGGAGCTAGGCTTTCGAGAGCCGGCCGGCGGTCTGGGGGCGGCCCCGCTCGCCGGTGCCCCCAGCGATGGCGCTGTACTTGCCGCGCCGTAGACCCGTTTGCCGTTCGTGCAGCCGGGCTGGTGGCGCTTCGGCCCGGCCGCGGGGAGGGCAGCGCCCGTTACAGAGCCCCGGGGGGTGTGCGTGGCGGGGGGAGGCTTAGGAGGGAAGGTGAGGGGGGGACGACGACGACGACGACTTCGGAGGTTCGTTCAACCCGGGAGGCGGCCGCCTCGGGCTGCGGCCAGGCACGGGAAGCGTGTGAGGGCCGGGCCAGTAGGTGCGGTGCCGCCTGGGGGTCGTGTCCCCGCTCTCCCGCCTTCGCGGAGCAAGGGCTGCCCGCCGGAGCGCTCCGCCCGTGGGATCCCCCTCGGGGTCCCTGCGGTGCGCTGTGCGGGGAGCTGCAGCCTGCGTGAGCCGCCCCGCGTCCAGTGCCCGGGGTGCTCCACAGAGGAGGCGTTACCGTATTTTCCTTTAATTGAAGTTTTTGAAAGCTTTTTTTTTTTNGTATTTATTTTTTTTTAGTTTTTTTAAATTTTTTTTTTTTTTTTTTTTTTTTTGGGCGGGGGAGGCGGGATTCCTTTTTTCGTTTCTTTTCGTTTTGTTTTGACATAGGGGACGCAGCGAATCTGTCACTACAGATTAAGGAAGTTACGAAAAACATTTAAACTTCCCAATAAATTGTGAAAAGTAAGGTTTTCCGAGTCGTCTGTTGACCCACGTAGTGACTGGGGTTGCTTTTGTTACAGCTAATCTCTAACGTGGCACAGTGAATGGGCGTTTTAACTGTATTTAGGGTGAGTTTACCTGTACACGTTGTTGTCCTTTGTGAGCAACAGGTATTGTAGGCAAAGGAAGCAGCTTCAGGTCAGGTGGAGAGTACGAACTGGCGGTTCAGTAGGCATTTCTGTATGAGGCTTTTAGCCCCGTTCTGCCATGTAATCGTTAGTCTTTTCTGCCATAACAAAATTAGCAACTGATGTTATGCTTGCTTTCAGGTGAACAGGTGCAAGCTGTAGGTAGTTAAGCCAGCTCTTTACTTTCAGTGGAAACTAGCTCCTTGATATCTTTCATAATTTAGGCTCCTTTTTAAAATAGGTCTACATTTTTAGTATGTGTAATAGGTACATTTTACAAAACATTCCTCTAGTCATTGGATGAAATCCAAGCTCACCTAAAGGTCCTTTCATCTAATTCTTTGGTCTGACTGACCTATCTTCTTTTTCTTGAAGGAGGACTTTCTTATTTTGAAATTCAGACTTACTCTAATTAGTGCCAAAATTAAATAAAATTGAAGCATCTTTCTGACAGACCACTTTGCAAGTAACAGCAGAGTAATGGACGTTGTGAAACCTGTGTGGCAGGAATTCTGGAGTCACAGACCCTGGGAGCACTTGTTTGTCTTTTGCCCTGGGGTAGTTCATGCAACAGGTAACTACGGAAGTTGACAGTCACACCTTTTAGCTCTTGACCGGGTAGGTGAGTTTTCCAGCTGGCATAGTTTCTACAGCAACTTGGCTACTGTCGAGTACTGGAGCTTTTACATGTGTATGATGGTGACAGGTTCTGGTTAAAAGTTCTATCATAAATTTACCAATACTACATTCCGTATCGGATGTACGAAGCCTGACCTGGAATGTGGGTGGGAGGTGCAAAGAATGTCACTAATTATTTTACAGTCAGTTTTAAGTATAAATGAGTTTTTAAAATATTCACTATAAGCTGAGTTTTCTCCTTGGTAAATCACTATGAACAGAACCTGTATTTAGGGTTGTCCGACAAAATATCAATTTGAACTGCCAAATTCTATTCCTATTTAGTACTTTTGATTCATTAGACCTATAAAATGCAACAGACAATATTTTATGAGAACAATTAATGATGATAGATTGTGTGGAATGAAAGAATTATTTAATGTGATGTAATGAAATATTTTTCCCCAATCCATTATTGTATTGCTCCATCTCATTTTTTTTTTAAAATTCAAGAAGAGCATGAGATTTTTTATATCTATACTAGGTTAAGGTTGTTATTCCATTTACTTTGTTATTTATGAGGACTAAATTCTGGTACTTCTGGAAAAAGCTCTTTTTTCTCTTAAAATACACATTCCTGAGAGCTGACAAATTGGTAGAGTAACATTCCTATCTGTCATTTCTTTTTTATTTTGAAGTTTCGTAGGTTGTTTTTTTTTATCCTATCACCTTATTTTTCCCAGCTTAATAGTAATAAAATATTAATATTTAAGGCTCTTTTGCCTCAGGTGTAATTACAATTGATATGGAATTAGAGTAGTGAAAGGAAGTCTTAACAAATTCTAAATTTAAGAATCTTGTTTTATTGAATAATTTAATTTCTTGTTTTCAGTTAATTGAAAGAGAAGATGGTCTGTTTCCTTTCAAAATTTTCAATATTTGATTAAACTCTTGTAACTTTTTTCTGGATTACATAATGTTAGAATTCTTGACTTCTTAATCACATGTAAATCTGTGTATTATGGTTGGTAGCCATACTTCATTTATATGCACTCTCGTGTTTTTGCATTATTTTTCGCCATTTTAATATATCTCAGTTTATTAAAATGCATAATCTGCTGCTCTAGAGTTGGAAAGCACCTTATTTGACAGCCAAATGGTGGCATAATTAAAGCACCTCACCCTTCTTTACCTGGGCTACTATCATCACATGAAATCTCTCAACCCGTAGGCATTTGGGGGTAGCCCTGTGGAGATACTGTGTTCTGATAATCTCCGAATCGTACCTGCTCTCACTTACGCCATCCCTTTTGTCATTAGCTGGGTCAAGAGGAACCTTGGGAGATCAAAGGTGGATTACTTTGGCTTGTGTTAGCGTGGCACAGCTGGATGTAAGGTCTTTGTAACAGGTCTGAAATGGAAGAACTCTGGAGGGTAAGCAGAGAAAGAAAGCAAGAGAGCGTAATAGGATAAGGCGTTTGGTGTATAATTTACTGTCATCTGGCGCAGTCTGGCTCACAATATCGAGAGGGCAGGAGTAGCACAGAAGAGCTAAGTTCTTGGAAGGAAAAAAAAACCCAAAGTGGTTTAAATGTGTATTGGTTCTTTCAAAGTAGCTATTTCAGCCCGAGTTTATTACAAGGTCAGAAAATATGTATACAGGGTTTGTTTTTTTTAAAGGATGAGTCAGTGCTGTGATTCATGTCACACAGATCACAGAAGCTATGCAGGAGTAGAAGTTATTATTACTTAATAACTTTTTTTTTACACCTAATGCCAAAGCTGCTTGTTTTGCTTATGGATTTTTTGTCAGCCGCTGTGCTTCTCTTTGAGCAGTGCTGTGGAGTTGGGAGCTGCTAAGCTGCAGAGGTAGGGAGACGAAGCATCTGGGAGACCGGCAGAACAGCTATGAGGAAGGCGTGGCACGAGCATGGAATGGTTGGCAGAAAAGGAAGTCTCTTTTCTAAAACTTGAGAGAATTAAGTCATTAAAACTGCTGCTGCAAAGGACCCCTTTGAAACTGGGGGGGAAAACCCCATGTTTAATTGAAAGAATGGAGAGGAAACCCCATACAATGAGAAATTAAATAAATGGAAAAGGTTTTCACGTTGTGCCTATACAGAAAGGCTGGGTAGATTGTATACATAAGCATAATTATTAGCTAAAATACTCCTCTTTTCCATATGTTCAGATGACAATCATATCCTTGGAAAATGAACAATACTGTACAGGATACTCTTGAAAGTGTTTTGTAGTGGGGATATGAAAACAAGCACAGCTTGAGTAGTCAAGACTAGTATGTGGATATATGATAATCAAATTAATTTAAAACCGTATCTATTTTCATTCTTGTGTGGGTGTAGTTTTAGAAAACAAATAAAATTACCAAATCATGATCAACACGGGAATTTTAAAATTACATTAATTATCAATGTCAGAGGACATTTTGTGGTCTTTATTTTGTGTAACTCCACTTACCACTTTTTTAATGTTTGGACTACTTTCTTTCTGTGTCGAAGAAGGGAAAAGGAACGTTCATTTGCTTGCTTTGTTGACGTTGCCTAGTCCATTTAGGTCCTAAACAAGAGCTCTTGAATACTATTAGAAGTGATGAATGTAAGGTTTGATCACAACTTGAGACACTGATCTGCAAGCTGGGCATAGTGATACATCTTTTTCTCGTAGCGAATATTTTTTAAAAATCACTGATGTTCTGTGGAGTATGCAGATTTAATGTCACATATAAGTTTATGTCTGGACCTAAGACTTGGTCCATTGAAGACTGACAGTAATAAAAATCCAACCAGCCTTCTTCAGCAGCTGCATAATCATGAAGCTATTTTAACTCCGTAGGCATATTCCGATTTATCTGAAAGGCTTCATAGCAATTGTAGTGTTTGGTATGTGTAACTAGGGACTTAAGCAAATCAGAGATGAGTTGAGGTGTCTAAACCTCGTGAGGGACTGATCTAATGTGCATACCTGGATAATTCCTTTAAAAAGAACCAACAAAACAGAGTAGCAATTGACACTGTTATTCAAAACCAGGTTGCTCATGATCCAGTGGTTAGCATAGTGGTTAAACTAGTTGGACAAGCAAGAAAATGGGATTCAGGTGTGTCCTCATTCATATCAATGTCTCTTCCTTCCCATGACAGTATGTTAATCACCAGGCCAGTGTCTAGGCTGGAGGAAGGAGGGAAGGGAGTGAAGGGCAAAGTGCCCTTTGGCTTCCTCAGTTTGAAACCAAATGGATTTCACAAAATACAAAGTAGACGTGTCCAGATGCAGGAGGCAACGTGGTTGTAACCTAATAACCTAATGACTGTGGTACTCTGGAAGGAGGGGAGTGATTTGCCCCGGGTTTAAGTCTCTAGTCAAAAGACTGGTTTTGAATGTAATTAATAATCATGAGAAAAGAAATGGGGCTGATCTTGAGAGCTAGAGCACAGTACTTGGCAGGTGCTGTAACTGCCTGGCTGTTGCATAATGTGCCCCCCTCCCACGGCAGCTGTGTTTCAAAAGGGGTGAGCCACGCTCAGTTCTTCAAAGGCTACTGTAGGCACTGCCCTCGGGAGAGGACTCCAGCTTTTGGCTCCTCCATAGATGAAGATGCCACCCTTGCGGTGCTGACTCAGGCACCTTGGCTTTAACGGGGTGACAGCCACGCCTCCCTGCGCAGCGTTTCCGCTTGGCTTGGTGACTCCTAGTTAGCATGTGTATTTTATGAGTTCCTAATACTTGTTTAATTTTGAAAACTATTTGGGTGAAATACTGGCTGGGGGAATTTTATATCCAGAATATTTTGCATATTTTATTTGTAACCAGCATTTTTCCTGTGTTTTTCCTCCCCCCGATTTCTTTAAACATGCTAATATGTCTAGTAGTACCACTTTTTTCTGTATGAAAATGACTGACAGTGATTACTTTTTTTTTGTTTTGAAAAGTGGTCAAGCAGCAACTTGTTTAAAGGTAAAAATAGGGTTGCAGGTATGGGAAAAGCATCCTACCTACACTTAAAAATTAAATCAATGCTACAACAATTAATGGGAATTGACCCTGAAGCATTTTTGAGTGTTAACAGCTGTTCTGTTAAAATTTTATCAAAAAAAGGTTGGATGAAACCTTTTTTTCTTGCCACCGTGCAAATCGATGAACTTGAAGATTAAGATTTGCACACATTAATGGGCAGAAAATAGCAGTTATTACTTTCCTAATATGTTTTGTTAAAAAGTATAAGACAAATATGCTGTCTATATGGGCAAGCCAGTTTAGCAGGAAGTTTTCCGAGTGCCAGATTCTGCCTCCTGTATTCACAAAAGTAGTGTTTCATTTTGCAAGTGGATACATTAATTCATTTCCCTGACTAGCTAGGTTAAAGGTTGAAGGAATAAAGCATTTGGGCATGATGCAATTTGATTATACAGTTTAATTTTAACAGAAGCTTTTAAACTTTTTTTTGAGGTTTTTGTGAAAATCTCATGAAAATGGGAAAAGCTGAGAGATTATACTTGTAGAGGTCTTTCCTAATGATCTGAAGAAAAACAAAATACTAGAGAGAAAACAGACCTTTGGAAGTCCATCCTTCTAGGAGTTTTCATTAGAATGTCTCTTCTCTCCCCTCCTTTCAGAAGACATCGAAAGTGTTGTGACATGTGTCATTTGAATCTATTGTTCCTCATGTCCTTTATTCCTAAATTGTATCAGTAGTACTTGTCTGCAGATGGTTTGATAGTTTTTAAACTGCAGTGATACCAATTGTGCAGGTCAAACTGAATTGTGTTTTCATGAGTGATCTGGCTGACACTGTTGTCCCAGCTGATGATCTGCCACAGAGTTGTAACTGTCGCCGTGACTTCAGCGATACTAGAACAGGGCTCTCGTGATCGATCACAAAGCTCTGAACCCTGGGCACCCTCAGCATGCATCGCATCTAACCCGCTGGATACGTAATGTAGCGTCACGCTGTACACAGCTGTACACTCTGTAGAGTCTGTGCACAGTGTATTTAATCTGCCATCACGCCTGCTGCGCATTGACTTCAGGATTTTCTTGGGGCCTGGTTCATTTGCGTCTCTGTCCAAGGCAGCAATGTGTTAGAGCAGGATAGGCTTCCAAATGCATGGAATATCTAATGTCTGTATGTACTTCTCTAGAGATATAGCTGACATGAATGCGTATGTGGTTACTGGTTGTTGATAGTGTTTTGTGTTGGCATACAAGTTTGATAAAGTTGTTTTCAGGTTTCTATCACAGATGCTAATTACAGCTTTATGAATTCTTGGGATGTAATCTCAATGTAATGTGGGAAACAAAGTAAATGTGGAAGGAAATGTACCGGTCTTTCTCCTTTATCTCTTGAGTTATTACCAAGTTCTGAGTGGATGAACCATATGGTTTAAACCATTGCAGCGCATAGTGCAGTGGTATATTTGTTTAGACAGTTCCCTGTATTTTACTTCGTGTCGTGCTTTTGGAGATGGGGAAGCAGCTAAGGAAGAATGAAAAAAAAACCAAAAAACAAACAAAAAAACCCAACCCTGCCCATACCATGTTAAAACATTTCAAGAAATACTATATTAAACACCACTTCTTAAAGTTTGGCGCTGCTGATTGTGAGTAAGGGTGGCAGAACATTGTTGTAGTAGAAGAACCAGTGAATGAATTTACAGTAGCACTTCAGCTAGGATGAAGGGTTGTGTTTTTGCTATTGAAGCAAATCTCTTGAACATCAATTTGATTGCATTGGAGTGGTCTCAGACTGGGTAAACTAGATTCTTTTTGGATAAGACCAAGGCTAAAATAAAAAAGTATGGTAGGTTCTATTTGGACATAAAACCCCACTTTTTTTTACTGTGAGGGTGACCAGCACTGGCGTTGTCCAGAGAGGTGGTGGAGTCTCCATCTTTGGAGACATAGTCCTGGGCAACCAGCTTTAGGTGGCCCTGCTTGAGCAGGGCAGGTTGGATAAGATGACCTCCACAGGTCCCAGCCTGAACCGTTCAGTGTGTTTCTGTGAAATTGGGTGATGTATTCTAGGACTCCATCTGTTAATTTGGCTTCAGTCTGCAGGACTGGTCTAGAGCTAGTAGAAAGTAAAACACTTCCCAAAAGCATGTAGTGTGGGCATCTGGTTCTCAGCAGCTGCTTTCTCGGTTCACAGGCTTTCTATTGCAAAGTGCTACATGCTAATGCAGACATAGCCACTAATGTCACGTAGAGCTGAGTTAGCAAGTCCTTTGGTGTTGGCTCCTTTGCTCAGGAGCGCATAGATGCTGCAGAAAGCACAGGCCAAAAGTTGACACAATTACTTTGTATATTGGATCTATACAGATATAGCCCCTTAAGCCATTTTTTTGCAGGCTAGAAGACTGTGGTATTTGGCTGCCAGCATCTGATAGATAGGCACCAGGCCAATCTGAACGTATATAGCATTGGAATATCTAGCCAATCTGAATCTGCAGACTTTCCTGCTAGTTGGTTGATGAGCTAGCACGCCCTAGACTCTCTTCATTTAGCTCCTCATTGGACAATTATGTATTCTTTCTGGCTTACCAAAGATAAGTAGAAGAAATGAGATGGAAGGTAATACTGGGGTTGAATGGCACAGGAGGCATGGGAAGAGAGGAAAGTGTTGCACTAGATGGGGGGGGGGATGTATGTAAGTTAGGGTTGGTATGATGAAGGTTCGTCTGCACACTGAAGTCTGGAGCTCCTGCTGTGTATATTAGGCAATGAAATAATGCACTGACATGCTCTGACTGCTCAAAACAGGACTCCCAGGGCAAAATGCCATCCATGCTTACTCATCCCACTGAATAGCATTGTCTGCAATTTCTCTCAAGCTGTTTCTACAGGTGTTCAGTCTTGGTGGTGCAGAGGGACCTGGAATTCTCTAAGAAGCTGTACTTCAGGAAAAGGTGACTTTGCTGCATCTGTATAAAAGTGCTGCTGCAAAGAGCAAATGTGAAAAAAGTCTGGAGCTTCCCTCAGGCTTGCAGCCAAGAGCAGGCTTGCAGCTGATCGTGAGACATCTGTCATCAGCAGGAGTTGCCAGTAGTGGAGCTGGGGGCTACAAATGAGAGTGACAGAAGTACATGATGACCTAGTGAAAGAAAAGGATTTTCTAGGACAAAGGGTAGTAGTTCATGATAAGCAAGCAAAAGAAACTACATTACCTGTAAGAGGAGGATCAGGTATGGGAGCGTGGAGGGGGAACTAAAGAGGACAAAACCACACCAAGAAATAAGCTGTGAGTCAGTAAGATTGGGGACAGGTAGTAAAATGCATGCATTGATGAGAAAGGAATGAGCACGGTGAGAAAATAAGTAGGAAGTGAAGAGCAGCAAAGCAAAGATATGAAGGATGCAAAACTCCAGAAAACACTCACTGCATTAAGGAAAGAAAAAAACCACAAACATGTATTTTCGATACTACTTTTCTGTATGGTCTGTTGCTAATGTTGCCAGAATGAATGTTAAACAGTTTAAATGGAATGGCATCTGAGATGAATTCTCTTCAGCTGTATGTCTCCTAGGCAAATGTGTGAGAACTGCTGATCTGTTCATCTTGTTCAGATCACATGAATGTGAACACAGCCGAGATTTAACTCGGTGTCCCTGTCTACAAATACAGAGGGGGAAAAAAAATGGAAAGAGAAAGCGTCCCCTGGGAAGAAAGGGAGTGATCCCATTATAAATGAGAGTCATACAACATCCCTTCTGGAGGCGTGTTGAAATTTCCCATGGGAGGAAGAAGAATAAACAAAGGTCGGTATTACTAATAAAAGAAAAATAGTTGGCAACCAAGGAAACAATAATTATTTGATTGCAGTGTCCTGAAAAGCTAGCAACAGAAACAATCCCAGTTAAAAGCAACAGGCCAAATGCATCTCACTTGCAACCCTGCTTGTCATTGCACCAAGGATGTGTTTGCCTTGCTGCTCTTGAGATCGGTGCTTTGCCAGCAAAATAAATATGCCCTGACTTTTTGCCTTTGCTGCTTTACTCTTCTTATGACCACAGCGTTCCTGAGGGTTTATCGTGTTTAACTTCACAACGCTATTGTGAAGCAAGCAAGGAGCTGCTATTACCTCTGCTTCACAAATGAGGAACAGAGCCTGCAGGAGAGCTGTGCTTACAGCCGCACAGTTTATGGTAGGCAAGGGAGTTTCCAAATCACAGGCCAGTAAACTTGCTCTGCTCACTTTCTGCGGTGGAAGAAACAGTAGTGGAATATTAGTACTGGGAGGGCATAGATATAATGTTTTTTTCTCGAACAGTGAATTTTACCTGCCAGGAAATAAATGAGCAAAGCCTGCTATTGCAAAAAAAAGATATCCCCAAATCATGACTTCAGCAATTTCAAGAAGAGATCCATATAGTCTTGCAAAATACATTAATAATGAAATACTTATGTTTGTACGGCAGCAGGGCCCTATTTTAAACCAGTACAGTTTCATTGTAAGTTCAAACTGGCAAAGCCTGTTAAGGGCAAATTGTAACAGGCATTATTATTTCTTAATGGAGAGGCGTGTGGTGAGCTAGACAGAAGGAAGCTGTGCCGGGCTCTGGTCATGTTTCCAGCCTGCCTGACGATGTAATCGCAGTCCTAACTCTGCACTTCCTCAGAGCTAACCGCTGAATGGCACCATCTAGTTTAGCTTTGTCACAGTGCAAACAGTATTTCTGCGTTCCCAGTGATCTTATCTTTCCTAGCAGCGTATAGCTGAGTTGTGGGATGGCTTGTTCATAGTTCACCGGGGGTTACATAGAAAATACGGCTATGGCAAGTATCACTTTCTCAAGCCCCAGTGCATGCTGAAAATGCTTGAGAGGCTGTACTGCGATAGAGAGTCCAAGCTAATGCTGCTGCGAAGGGTTTGATTGCATAACATTAGCTCACTCCTCTTTTGGCTAGAGAATGGAAGGGTGTGGGATGTTCCCAACACACCAGTTACTGCCCTTCTATAAAGGCTGTAGCACACTGCTTTTCATCTGCAGGAAGACAAAGCCGTTTGGCTAGATCTTCTTTCCTGATTTTTTTTTTCCCTCTTTGTTTAAGCAATGTCCATTTCTTATGTTAGCTATTAATATTAGGGCAGGTCTTCGAGAGCTTCAGGGCCTGCTCCTTTGCCTTTTTTTACTGCATCTGTATAAAGTTTTTCTGCTGTGTCCTTGGCACCTATATCGGGCCATTGCTGCCCCCTGAATGAGATCAGTCTTTTAGGATTGTTACTTCCTGTTAGAGTAGTTACCTTGGAGAACAGAAGAGAAAGAAAAACATCACTGAATTCTTGAGCTTTTTTGTTACAAACACATTATAAAACTGAATAGTGGTTACAAGCAGAATCATATTTTAGAACTTGGTTGCAGCATAGGAGCGAAAAACATAGACCTTGCAAACTGGTGTTTCTAATAATCCTTTTTTTTTTCATTATGCCTGTAGCTTTTTAGGTATTATAATAGTAAATATATTTTCCTTATTGAAAGAAAACCAAACCTGAAACTAAGTTGATAGCTGAAGGTTGATAGCGGTCATTGTGCAGGGACCCTTTCGTATGGCTGTGTATGGAACTGACTGTGTTTCGTTTTGTAGCGTTAATTTATGACAGGAATTTATACTGCAAATGAAGCTAACTGATCTTATTTCTGACATACCTCTGTGAAGCTGGATATCAGCAGTATTTTCCAATGAGGTTGTAAATTTATCTTTCATTAGACGTTTGTATGCAGCCATTTAAAAATGTCAACCTCCGGAATTTGTATGAAAGCAATCAGTTCAAATACGCTGTTTTAAACAGTGATCTGAAAAACAGCATGTAGAAATGAGAATTTCTGGAATATTTTCTTTCCCTTTTCAGTGACTGACTTGCTTGTAAGAAAAACAGCCACGTTTTAAGTTTCCTCTTTTGGTTTCCCTCTGTGGAATAGGGTGATAACAACGCTTCTCAGTCTCTTCACAATTCTTTGAGATATGTGGAAGGAAAATGCAAGCAAATAATTTAGTATTTTGTAATAGTGCTACATGCAGTTTATTTTCCTTTGTCCATAAAGCATGCTCGAAAATCTATTTTCTTCTTGCCTGTTTCAAGACGGGATAAAGAATTTTCCTTATAACTAGGTACTTTGGTTAACAATTTTGAATTGAAAAGACCATTTTAAGAGCTCCAGATAGACTCACGGAGGTTGGCAAAAGGATTTGCACTCATGGTTGTGGATGTTGGATGGTGGCCTAACTGCGTGCATTAAAGATGAATGCCAACATGATTGTATAAATATTACATTAGCATGCCCTTCTAAAAACAGTCTGCAAGACACCCTTGGATTGCCCTACTCTAGAATTCATAAGCAAGTACGACTAAAATAGGAATAGCCTAAATAAGTACGTATTTACATGCGTGCTCAGAGCTCTGACGCGAGCACTTTGTACCCAAGGAGATGCTTCAACAGCCGGTGCATGGCTTAGGTGCCAGTAGATGGCACTCGAGAGCACATTCCCCAGTTCCACAGGTCCGGTGTTGCAGGATCAATAACCACGCTGTGGTTGCGACCGATTCCTGCCTGAAGTCCTTTGCGTGGTGTTCTTAATGAAAGCTAAGCCTGTTTAAGCCCACTGCTGCAGCGAGGCCTAGGGAACTTGCATTTGAAAACTGCTGCCCTGTGAATGTGAACTGTGCGGGTTTTTTCTGCTGAAGGTCACCAGCTGCGTTCCAGTTCTCAACGCTTGTTTTGCTTGTGCAATTTTTTCAGAGCATGGGTGATTTTAAATGAACACGACCATTGGAATATATAAAAAGGCTGCAGTTAGAAGAATTGGAATGGTACAATTAGAGGAACCCTACTTCCCATGCTGAACAAAAGCAGCGTCGACAAAAATCTACAGAGGCAGGTCAACCTTTGTTGAAGAACATACCATTTCCTGGTTTATGGGCAATACACTCAACGCAGCTCCTTGCCTTTCATGGAAATAAACGAACTGTTTGTNTGAAAGGATCTCGTGAAATAGTCTCAAGAGCAGCATAGACTAAAGGATTTTATATTAATGATGAGTTTCATTTCATGTTTGGCCTTGGTCTACTGCCGTACAGAAATTACTGTACCCAAATATCTGATTCATTTCTGGGAGTGTCAGATAGTACTGTTTGCTAAACTGTAATGAAAACCATGCATGATTTGATTAGATTGCTATTTCTCCAGCTTGTATCAGATAGATAATGTGAAACAAATGCCTTCAATTTGCCTGGAAAAGAGAAAATTAACTTTGCAATGATATTTTGGCCATGGTGACCTCTTCAAAGAATGGTCTTTTAACAAAAAAAAGTAAAGCGGCATTCATGCCTCATTAGCACTTCTTATAATACGTCTTCACTCGACTTAGGATCATTCCTGCTTCGAAGCTATTCTGGGAAGTCAGGGAATTTGCAAGACAGGGATTTCTGTCCTTATATCTGTAGTGAGCTGAAAAGCTGAGAAAGGTGGACATTCATTTTTGGTTACAGAAGGAGAGTTTATTCAAGACAGCTTCAGATTCTTACAGAGTGTCTGTGAGCATTTATGTGTCTAGCTAGCACTGGTGAAGTAAAGAGTTGGTCAGCATTTCCACGATGAACCTTCACTTTCAGTGTTTTGTAATAGTAACAGTCCCTAAAATTTCTTTCCAAGTGGAAACTTGGCATGTAAATTGAGTCCAATTATTTTTGTATAAATTTTGAGACAAATCAGTTTGTCCATTTTTAAGTTTTATGGGAGATCATATTTTTTTTATGGCTTCAGATGCTTTATTACATTCCTGTAACAGTGCAGGAATTCATTAAAAAGAGTTCTTCGTTAAAAGTAAAGTTTTCAATACATACTGTTAACCTGTGATTTTTAATTTTTTTTTTAAATTAGCAAGTAGCTAGTGTGTACGTTGTCTTATTTAGCGTATAGTATTATTTAACAGAAACAGACTGGCTTATTGTGGACTGCTTGGCACTCTCCTGTTAGTGATCTGTAAATAAAGGACTATACTAAGTGTTAATTGTGTGAGAATAAGTC
The DNA here is from genome assembly GCA_013400535.1 of Scopus umbretta. Taxonomy (NCBI): domain Eukaryota; kingdom Metazoa; phylum Chordata; class Aves; order Pelecaniformes; family Scopidae; genus Scopus; species Scopus umbretta. Next base: position 104,653 of record VZTL01033080.1, read on the forward strand.
TTCAATTAGGCCTATGCTAGGAAATGCCTTTGAAGGTAGGCTAAGCTCAGATAACACATTGCAGTGTTAGCTGACTTAGACCTTTTCCAAGCTAAAATCCAGGATATTTTCCACCCCTCCCCCAACTGATTTACCTAGCTGGCATCCATTCTTAGTGCCCATAAAAATGAAACTTGCCTAGCTAAGCTAAGTTAGAGAGTATTAACCCACACCTTCATGAGGGGAGAAAAGTGAGGTTAGCTTGTG
>VZTL01033081.1:0-11182 GCA_013400535.1 Scopus umbretta
GCTAACTGTATTGGAGGCTGAAGAGAGCATAACTGGGAATGAGTCACCTCATTGTGACTGGCCTAGAGGTTCCACACAGGCTTGGCATAGACTGCCTCAGGAGAGGGTATTTCAAGGACCCAAAAGGGTACCGGTGGGCTTTGGGTACAGCTGCCTTGGAGACAAAGGAAATTAAACATCTTACCTGGTCTCTCAGAGGACCCTTCTGTTGTGGGGCTGCTGAGGGTCAAAGAATAACATGTGCCAATTGCTACCACAACGGTGCACTGGCAGAAATATCGCACCAACAGAGACTCTGATTAACATTCATAAGCTGATTCATCAACTGCAGAGCCAAGGACTGATTAGCAAGACTCACTCACCCTTTAACTGTCCCATATGGCCAGTGCAAAAGTCTAATGGGGAGTGGAGACAAACAGTAGACTATTGTGGCCTGAACGAAGTCACACTGCTGCTAAGTGCTGCCTTGCCAGGCATGCTAGAACTTTCCCATATCCCACCACGGCAGGGGGAGTGAGCAAGTGGCTGTGTGGTGCTTAGCTGCTGGCTAGGATTAAACCATGACACCTACAAATTTAACTGACTGATGAAATTTACACCTGGGTAATAGTTTGATAAAAAGCTGGGTGAATCTTAATACGTTAGTCAGGGTCAAAGAGTCATACAAATGAGAACATCTTGCTTTTTTTATGGATTATTGTTATAATGAGTCAAAATGTGTCCTGGAGTGTCAGCAGCCAAGGATTTCAGCAGTTGCCTGAATACAAAGAACTGCATTTGGTCTGTTTGAAACAATAACATTATTTGAAAACATTATTATTTCAGAAAACTGTCCATATACAGTTTTCCAACTCTTGTGTTTTTAAGGGGTTTTTGCGTGTTTTCCACATGTTTCTTGTCCTAGGGCAAAAGGAACATTGTTTTCATAAATGTTTATGTGCATGATGGAGGAGTCGTAAGCTAGGTGGAATTTGTTTTCTCCATACTCTTTTGGTAGTGAGGGCAAGGATATTTGAAAGAACAGAAGTTCTCTAGATGCAGGAAAAAAACAAAATAATAGTATTGTGGTTTATGAATTGACCAGGACTTGGTGAGGAGGAAGAGACAAAGAGGTATTCTTTTGTAATGTGGAATTTGTGATATATTAAGAGGAAGAAAAGATGGGATTTCATAGAATAGATGGGTTCAAATGAGAAGTGCAGACAGGAGGTTCTGAATCCTTTAGAAAGCCCTCATCTGAACCTACAAAATTCTCAGGTGTAAACAGCAAAATGAGTCAAGAACAAAGAAAGGTGAAGATTCACATATTTCCTGTGCAGTTTAAAGAGTAATTGGTTTCAGGACTCGGAACTTCTCAGGCTTAACAGTGGGTTCTGTCAGGACATAAACAATTTAACCAGAAGGTCTTATCTCTCAGAAAATAGTACTACAAGAGAATCTGTACTTCAAAATGACATCCAAAACCTTAAAATAAAATAAAATAAAATAAAATAAAATAAAATAAAATAAAGTAAAAAATTATGCTTTGTAAAGCTTAAAAGCATTGCAAGCCTGATAAATGTCAGTAGAGATTCCTGGGCATCCTAGACAGAATGTTTTGGGAGCTTCTCTGGAGGAATGGTGCTCACTGGGGGTACTACTGTATCAGGATGATGAACATATTCTTTCTTGATTGTTTCACTAATATTAAAAACAGTTATATACACAATGGATAAGTCTTTAAATATCTGCCAAATAAAAAGGAAAGAGATCCAGATGTTATGTTCAATTTCATCTATTCATCTTCTTGGGAATGAGAAATGTGTTTATGTCTTGGATGAAATAATTTTTCATTTACAGAGATCGAAATAAAAATTCCTTTAGGTTCAAGACAGCAGTGGAGAAGATCTACAAAAGACTGATAGTTACACAGTTCATGAATGACGAGACTACTCAGAAGAATACAAATAGCTACAAACAAGATCAGCATCAAATTGCACTAATTTTGATTATATCGATATGTAAGATAAGTATTATAGTCATGATGTGTATGCGCAGTTTTAAAGACACTTTTTTTCAACAAATTCTGCAAAGAACAAGTGAGTTGAAGGAGGGGATGACAAGGTCATCCTCCACTGTATTTAAGAAGCATCCAAATGGATGGTTGATCTGTTTATTTTATGTTGGGGCCAAATATTAATTCCTATTCTGATGCATAAGCATCCAGACGTACATACTCACATAGCACAATTGTCTGTACCAATTAGATGTTTTAATCACATTTTTCCTCTTGGTTACGCTTCAATAAATCAAGTCAGTAAGTAGACTAAAGTCTTTTATGCACCTTGTATACTATTGGTGTCATGAATATTTTAATTACACCAGGACAAAGCTCAGAAATGTCAATTAACATCTTTTAAAAAGTTTTTCTACATTATAGTGAGAATTGATTCACACGATACAGACTTTCTGTTCTTGAGTTCAGTGAACTGGATACTGTTTTCCTTTAAAGAAGACAAAACCGGGGTGCCAAATTTCCTTGGGTTTATTAATTAAGAAAGCGTGTTGGTCAGTAATGTTTTTTATAGTGCTCTGTAAAATACATATTATTATGGAAGAGTCCAGAAATCAATCAGAACAGATGTATTCTTTTCTGACTTGCAAGTCAAAGTTTGTTAGTGGCTTTTACTCCTGCTGTTAATCAATGAGGCTAGGACTTTGCTCATTATTTCTAGCTAGTGCCTTGCCTTCTTGACAATGGATCTTTGAGGGAAAATCAGCTATACCACTGGCAAAAAGGACTCTCTGACAAAGAAAGAAAGAAACACTAAAAAGCATTCCAGCCTGGAGTCCAGCTGGGAACATGGTGCTTCCATCTCCAAAGACATCATCCTGCCAATTTCTCTCACAAAATCTATCAGCCTACTTGAAATTTGCACAGAGAACTCCCCCGCTTACGTAGATTATGTGTTCTGAGTCTTGGAGGGAAATGTTTTATCACACTTTCACAGTGACAATACATCTTGTACTCAGCAGTGTTTCCTGACATGCTGTGCTACTGTATTGGCCTTTTAACGCTGAATTTTACATAGCTGCCTGTTGTGCATTGTATTAAAGACATTTCAGATACTATGCTGAAAGGAAACTGACTGAAAAGAGTTGGAATTTTATTTTCTGTTTCATTAGTGAAAATTGCTGATATGTCTTTGCATAGAGGAGATTGCTAGTACAGGAAGACTTTCAGCATTCTTTTAATGGAAGATACCGTGTGTATCTTACTGCATGTCTTCAAGCAAGAAGTGAGCTGATTGAGATGGAATTACTCTGAAGACTGGTTTTCATCCTCCTCCTCCTCAATTTAGGGATTTGTTTCATTTCAAAGGCAAGTTTGATTACCTCTAAAGCATGTGAAACAAGAACTTTTTAAAAAGAACAAATAACACAACCACTGCCAGGTTTACACAGAGGAGATAGTGAAGTAGACTCATTCCTTTCCTTATGGAAGTCCTGAGGATCAGTGTTAGCCTAGCCCACAAGAGTAAGGAAGACAAGGGCCTTTGCTCACCTTTGCATAGGCAGATATAATGCAATCCCTATATAACCCAGTTCTCCTCCCTTTATGCTTTCCGATGCCATATTGTCCCAGACTCCTACAGACAGGGAGCAGGATGCTAACAAGGTACTTGCATATACCTGCTTATGAACTAAATATTAATTGTCATCATCACTACCAAGCTTTGGCCACTTTTTTTCTAGTATGTATCAGCTTATCTTGCAGAAATGACATCATGTATCATTCAGCTTTGGGTTCAGCTTCAGTAGAGAGGTGATGCATGCAGTTCTTTTGAGGAACTGGCTACTTTCAACCCTTGTGTTTGCCTTTCATTAAATGGCCAGTGAACTAGTGCCCCAATACATACGTGCATGACAATGCTATAAAATCCTAAATAGTCAAACATTATAATCAGATATTCCAAGATCTTCAGATATTTTTGAAAGTCATAAAGTGTTCTTTAGTCATTTTGATAATAAATAATGATGCTCTATTCATGTGCCTTACAGTTTTGAAATCCTTAACATTCAAGATTTACCCTAGAAATGTAAGTGCTAGAAAGCCTTTTCTCACCCTTGTGAGATCTAAGATTTACAGGATCCCAGGAGGTAAGGTGTTAAGGAAAACATCCAATATTGTAAAACCTACAATAAAATCACCAGGGGAGCAGCTGTGCATGGGACAAGTCAGTGGTTCAGCTGAAGGAGGGTGTCACACTTCTGCCCTGCTTCTCCTGTCCTGCTGTTAACCTGACTTATATGGTCAGAACTTCACTTGCCCCTCAGGATGAAGATTTGGGGTGAGTTCTCAGGTTGGCTTCACACTAACTCTGGCTTCATTGGTGATTTTACAGTCTTCTGTTATTAATGAGAAAACATAAGCGTCGTGCCATTCTGTCAGGTTGTCCTATATTATATAACCTTAGAACTCTTGACAAACAATTTTTATTTAGCTTTTTCAGAAGAAAAGGGATTGCTCTCCTTCCCTGAACAAATGCCACAGCTGTAGGGTACACTGGAAAACTGAGGGACTTGACTTTGTGTAAAAACTGTAAATGCCAATGCACTCTGAGTTGGTAGACTGCTTCTGGTGCAGTTACCAGAGCAGTAGCCTCTGTGTTTAAATATAGTATGGAGTCCTCAGTAGTTCTTGTTGACAGTCTGCCACAAATGTGAATAAAATCATGTAGACCCTGAATTAATCATTCCCACATTATTTGGCTTATTACATACCAAACTGACAGGCTGCTAGGCAGCTTGGACACAGATAAGGCAAAAATGTGGAAAGCAGCAACTTCTCCATGTGTTAAAATTCTGTCGATGATTCTGTTTACAGGAAAATTTCTTCACATTAGAAAGTCCAAGTCTTACCTCATTCTGATACACAATAAAACACGATAAAATGTGCAGAGACGATATGATCAAAACATATATTTGCAGCAACTGTATTTTACATATGATTGCCAACAGGTAGAGGAGAGCTTAGTACTGCTGAGGAAAGATAGTAATCCTTTTCCCTATTGATTACCCTGTGGATATATCTAAACTAAGTTTAAAAATAAAGAACATAAATAAAAGTGGCTAATCACAGGTTCTCAGTGGCAATAGAGTTTTTTCAAGCATATTGGGACCTCACAGAAATTCATTAAAGCAAAGACAATGCAATGGACTTTGACCCATCAGAGCATGCTGAATACAATGTCTTTCCCTCAATTGACTGGAAAACTAGTAGAAAATGACTGGTTCTTATTTACCAAAAGGCAGCTTGTGTTTGTGCACGTGAAAAGGGGAAAATCTGGGAAAAAATAATGATCCATCAGCATTGCAAGAAGTTGTCATTTAGTACTGTAAATAAATAATTATTTAATACTGGAATAAGACTGAGTTCATATTATTAAGTTCGGAGACTTTTTTCCAACCCTATGATGTTTGACACGTAAGGCATTGCAAATGAATAAATGGCCATGCTGGAGAGTCACTTTCATTGTCATGTCAAAAAGCTCTGTTTCCCAAGGGAAGCAGCATTACAGAGAGCAGAAGGAGGGTAGAGCAAATGGCCCATCATCATTAGCGATCTTACAGGGACATCAAAAAAATACTAAATAAACTTGCTCAGAACAATCAGGCTTTCATTGTCCCCTGGGAAAGGCCTGTCTTTACCACTTCCAGATCAGACTATGGACCAGTGTGGTAATTCTGAGCCACGTGAATTTTGCACACATATGAGGTCCATTCATTTCAAAGTGAATTCAGTGCCTGAGGGTTACCTGGTAAGCAAGGCAAAAAGGATGATTGCAAAGAGTTGCCTTGAATTATCAATGTACAGGGCACACTTTCAGGGCTAGTGAAAACTGTATTTATTTCCCACAAGAAAGTAATATCAAGCACTAAAGAGAAATGAAGGGCATCCAAGAAAATATCTGCCTAGACAAAAGACAATCCAAGACTGAACAAATGGCACAGGCCAAAACTGTTTGCAATAAATGTGAAATAAAAATAGCAAGGTTACACAGTTGTAGCCAAGATAAGAAACATGCTGCTAGGCTTCCAAAAAAAGAAAAAAGAAAAAAAAAAGAAAAGAAAAGAAAAAAAACACCCTCAATATTTTGCTGTTCTGCAAATTCTCCTCAATGCTGCAAATTCTCCTCAATTATTTTGGCAACATGCAGAGAAACAGATCAGTGAATCTACCTCCAGAAGATATAGCTGGTGATTCAGAAAAAAGGTGAACTTCCAGATGTTGGTACTTAGGGCTTTGTAATAATAGAATGATAGTAAATGCATACTGTATTGGGTGTCGGTGTCAAGGTTTTGGTGAAGGCAGGCTGCAGTGGTGGCCTCTGTGAGGAGGAGTCTGTGCAGGGGCTGCCCCATGTCGGACACAGCCGGTTCCAGCCAGCTCCAACAGACCCACCACAGAGCACAGCTGAGCCCCTCAGCCAAAATGGTGGTGCCTCAGGGAAAACATATTTAAGAAAGGACAAAACACTGCACAGGCAGCAAGGAGTAAGGAAAAGAAGTGTAAGAAATAGCCCTGCAGGCACCGAGGTCAGAGGAAAGAGGGAGAGGAGGAACTTCAGGCACTGGAGCAGAGATGACCCTGTAGCCCTTGGAGAGGCCCACTCATGAGCAGATACCCACACTGCAGCCCTTAGAGGATCCCATGCTGGCGCAGCAGAATATTTCCTGAAGGAAATGAGGCCTGTGGAGAGCCCACACTGGGGCAGATTTTTCCTGAAGGACTGCAGCCCATGAAGAGGACCCACACTGGAGCAGGGGAACAGTGTGAGGGGGAAGGAGCCGCACAGAGGAGCTGTTATGGACTGACCCCATAACCTGTTGTTCCCCATCCCCCTGCACTGCTTGGTAGGGAAGGGGTAGAGGAGTTGGGAATGAAGAGGTGAAATTGAGCCTGGGGAAAAAAAGCAAGAGGAGGGAAGAAGTTGTTTTAATTTTTGTTTGTTTCTCACCATCCGACTTGATTTTAATTGGCAATAAATTACATTTGTTTTCCCCAAGTCAAGTCTGTTTTGCCTGTTGATGGTAAGATGATGTCCCTGTATTTACCTCGGCCCATGAGTTTTTTCATCTTATTTTTCTCACCCCTTCCTGTTAAGGAAGGAGAGTGAATGAGTGAGTGGCTGGGTGGGCACCTCGCAGCCAGCCAAGGTCAACCCACCAGACATGCACTGACATAGGAGCCGTGGTGACAACGTGTTTAGGTGGATAACCACTTCGGTCATGTCAATGGGGCTGGAAAACCAGAGTGAGTCTCCCATCAGTCTTTCCTCATCTCACAACGTTGTTACATTGTCAGGAAGAGCCAGAAGCATAAGAACAGGCAAAAGAGGGAGAAAGAGCGTAGTCTAGAGGAAGAGGTTGGTGCGCAGTGCNCATTTCAAAGTGAATTCAGTGCCTGAGGGTTACCTGGTAAGGAAGGCAAAAAGGATGATTGCAAAGAGTTGCCTTGAATTATCAATGTACAGGGCACACTTTCAGGGCTAGTGAAAACTGTATTTATTTCCCACAAGAAAGTAATATCAAGCACTAAAGAGAAATGAAGGGCATCCAAGAAAATATCTGCCTAGACAAAAGACAATCCAAGACTGAACAAATGGCACAGGCCAAAACTGTTTGCAATAAATGTGAAATAAAAATAGCAAGGTTACACAGTTGTAGCCAAGATAAGAAACATGCTGCTAGGCTTCCAAAAAAAGAAAAAAGAAAAAAAAAAGAAAAGAAAAGAAAAAAAACACCCTCAATATTTTGCTGTTCTGCAAATTCTCCTCAATGCTGCAAATTCTCCTCAATTATTTTGGCAACATGCAGAGAAACAGATCAGTGAATCTACCTCCAGAAGATATAGCTGGTGATTCAGAAAAAAGGTGAACTTCCAGATGTTGGTACTTAGGGCTTTGTAATAATAGAATGATAGTAAATGCATACTGTATTGGGTGTCGGTGTCAAGGTTTTGGTGAAGGCAGGCTGCAGTGGTGGCCTCTGTGAGGAGGAGTCTGTGCAGGGGCTGCCCCATGTCGGACACAGCCGGTTCCAGCCAGCTCCAACAGACCCACCACAGAGCACAGCTGAGCCCCTCAGCCAAAATGGTGGTGCCTCAGGGAAAACATATTTAAGAAAGGACAAAACACTGCACAGGCAGCAAGGAGTAAGGAAAAGAAGTGTAAGAAATAGCCCTGCAGGCACCGAGGTCAGAGGAAAGAGGGAGAGGAGGAACTTCAGGCACTGGAGCAGAGATGACCCTGTAGCCCTTGGAGAGGCCCACTCATGAGCAGATACCCACACTGCAGCCCTTAGAGGATCCCATGCTGGCGCAGCAGAATATTTCCTGAAGGAAATGAGGCCTGTGGAGAGCCCACACTGGGGCAGATTTTTCCTGAAGGACTGCAGCCCATGAAGAGGACCCACACTGGAGCAGGGGAACAGTGTGAGGGGGAAGGAGCCGCACAGAGGAGCTGTTATGGACTGACCCCATAACCTGTTGTTCCCCATCCCCCTGCACTGCTTGGTAGGGAAGGGGTAGAGGAGTTGGGAATGAAGAGGTGAAATTGAGCCTGGGGAAAAAAAGCAAGAGGAGGGAAGAAGTTGTTTTAATTTTTGTTTGTTTCTCACCATCCGACTTGATTTTAATTGGCAATAAATTACATTTGTTTTCCCCAAGTCAAGTCTGTTTTGCCTGTTGATGGTAAGATGATGTCCCTGTATTTACCTCGGCCCATGAGTTTTTTCATCTTATTTTTCTCACCCCTTCCTGTTAAGGAAGGAGAGTGAATGAGTGAGTGGCTGGGTGGGCACCTCGCAGCCAGCCAAGGTCAACCCACCAGACATGCACTGACATAGGAGCCGTGGTGACAACGTGTTTAGGTGGATAACCACTTCGGTCATGTCAATGGGGCTGGAAAACCAGAGTGAGTCTCCCATCAGTCTTTCCTCATCTCACAACGTTGTTACATTGTCAGGAAGAGCCAGAAGCATAAGAACAGGCAAAAGAGGGAGAAAGAGCGTAGTCTAGAGGAAGAGGTTGGTGCGCAGTGCCAGTGGTGAGGAGAGACTGCTCTCAGGCTGGAGAAAGACCTTCCTTCCTAAGCACGTATTTGCTTATGAGTCCCAGCAGTGCGAGAGAATGGCAAACAGAAAGTTGGGTGAACTCAGCTAGCATTGGGATACTCCATCCTGAAGGTTAGAAGACTGAATGATGGAAGATAAAATAAGGGAATAGCAAAGCAGCTGATAAGAGAGGAATGAGTAGCACTGGGAGCTGGTACCAGAGAAGTCAGCAAAGCTGGGACTGAACTAAACACAAGAGTGCCAGGATATGATAATGAAGATCACAAACAGATATCGGAGTGAGCAATGCTGAAAAGAATGAAAATGGTGGCTAGTGAGAAGAAGTCTTGAGAAGACTAATCAGAAAAAAAAAAGCAAATAGTGATCATTCAGATGTAGAGCTAGGGTTGGGGCGGGGGCAGGGAGGCAAGGGACCAGAAGGGGAGGATGAACTTCTGTGTAATATTTGCTTCCACACACGCACTATTAAAGCTGGAGAGTGGTGCTGAAAGAGATTTAAATAGAGTTGATTTCCTGAGCTTGTAATGAGTCCATGCACTTTGGGTTTGGCTGAATTTTTTTCCATTTTTGTTTCTTTTTTTTTTTTCCACAGGAAGAAGTAATAACATTTTCAAACCAACTGTAGTTCTGGTCCAAATCAGTTTTAAGATTCTAGTTTGAGAATGACAGGATCAAATTCTCACAAGCCTTCTCAGGAGATTATGGCCCAGCAAAGATTAAGATATTTCTGCTGTCTTGATCTGGATCCAGAAATTCTTTCCACTTCTGAGTCTGCTTTCCAGCCAGTGCTGCTAAGGTGTATTTGCATCAGAAGATTAGACTCCAAGCAGTTGTTTTTCTCTCTTCTTTGTCCTCTTCTCTCCTCCCGTGTCCTAACCCCCACCACTCGCCAAAGTTTCACTCCCTCCTGTCTCTACCTTGCTGCCAAAAAAAAGGAAAACAAAAACCTCACAGCTCACCCTCCTTTTTTTAATAAGATCAGATTTTGAGGCTTTGGTATTGACTCATGTCTATATGAGGTAAAAACCACTCAGCTTTTTTTTTTTCCCAGTCTTAAAACCTGATGTTGCTTTGGATTTGTGGTAAAAAGGAGATTAATGTCCTTGTGTATTCCCAATAACAAACGTTTTCTTTTCTTTTTCTTTTGCATTCAGTTTTTGCATTAATTCTGCAGAATCACACAGCCTGCTGGGCTAGATTGATAGCTGGTCTTAAGCCAAGATGTTTTTTCCTATGTTCTTAAGTGTTCCTGCTGACTTCTGTTTTCTGACGTGTTTTTAGATTGCCATGGTACAATGCTGTCAAACAGAAATATAATTGTCTGTTTGATTTTTTTTTCATCTACTGTCAAAATAGTTCACAAGGTGGCCTTCAGCTTTAAAGGCAGGAAGCACAAATACACACATGCACATACAGAGATACACATTCGTCTGTCACAGCTGTCACATTGAGCTAATCATGCAGTTAATTTAGGAAGCTGTAGTTGAAGGCGGAGGAGGAGTTTTGCAAATCAAAGCTTGACTGCAGAGTTGCTTGAGCAGTGACTCACTGAATAGTCATTGTAAACAAACTAATTTGTGCCTCAGTTTACTGCATGGTAAAAATAAAGTGTCACTAAAGCATTTAGAAGTTGAAACTCTATTCTGAGAACACACTGAGGTGCTTTCTAATTCAGGTGACTATTGATAAGTGTCATTTTGACTGTATCTCCCCTGAGAAATAAACAATTTGGTGTTTGGAAAGCTGTCATTCCCAGCAGCCGTGCACTTAGAACATTACTCCTTCTCCATCATCTCATTTTGTTCGCAAGGAATTTTTTAGTTGTTCTCTTTACACTGGAAAATGTGAAGCACAAAACAAGCATCAAGCAAAAAAAAATTGCTAATGGGTGCTAAGGAAGGTAAAACTGTCAGGATCCTTCTTAGGAAACATTTCCTGCATCAAAAAACCTGTGCCTTCTTTTTATAGGAGGAGGTAAAAAGCAAGGAGTTTAGCGGGGTGGGGGGGAGTAGGTTGGATATAGATGTAATGATTAAATGTTAGATTTGTGCCTTTTTTTTTTTTT
>VZTL01033088.1:0-15745 GCA_013400535.1 Scopus umbretta
ACAAACAAAAAAACCCACCACCCCTCTCCTTCTTATAGACTCCAATCCAGCTGTCTTAGCCCATGCATGGCTATGAAACACTGATCTTTTCCCATTTCTTTAGTAATGAAGAGGTTTCTTTCTCGTTCTAACCAGTTGCATTCCATCCTCTTCTCCCTCCTTCCTCACTGCTAGGTAAGCCACTTGGCCTCTTCTCTGCCCAACCCACAGGTGAATAATTTAAAAAAACCCTCTGTTTCTTATAGACAACTAGCTTTCCATGTAAGCATTAAATATCAATTATATAAGAAGCCATGCAGTGCTTTAATTATAGTAATGAAAAATCATCCTATTAATCAAGTTTCTAATCAGATAGTTTCTCGTAATAAGGTGGTAACTGTTATTTTATCAATTAACTCTTAACAAGCCACCTAGATAAATCAATTCTACATTTTTTTGCATTTATCCTGTTTTACAACTGGAAAATTTCTCCCTTTGTCAAGGATTTGCCTGAGTGCAAAATAAGCTGCTCACTGCTTCTTTTTGGCAGTGCTTATGCTTCTCTCTAAGGCTCGTTCACTGTGGCCAGAAAATGGGCTCCTTGCTCTTGCATCCACCATCCCAGTCCAGGCTCTGCGGAAAGGGCCCTGCCATCTTTCAAAGCTGTGATTTAGGAGGCTGATCCACTTCAGATCAAAAAAAGCTGCAAAAATAAAGGGTGATACAAGAAACAGAGAGCTTTGCCTTTTGAGAGGAGATGAAAAGAGCCTAGCTCACTTAGTCTAGCAAAACAAAAGCCAAGAAGGGACATGGCTGTGGTCTAGAAATACATGGAGAACTGGAGAGGGAAGAAAGGGAGGGAGGAAACAAGGGTGAAAAAGAGCCATTTCAGTCAAAGAATAAATGAGAACAAAGCCGCTGTGAATTAATATAAGCCAGAGTTTAGAAATACATGCTAAAAGGCTCAGAGCAGAAAGACTTTCTAACAGGCTTCCCTTGGGAGTCACTGGGTAAAATGTAAACAAGGTTTTTGGATAACTTGAGCTGCACATGGGAGAAGCATAACTGCAAGGAGTTTGCAACGGTTAGGCATGAACGCAGGGCTCCAAAGAGCCTGTCCTGTCTTCAGAGGGGGTTTTCTGGGATCCACATCCAGGCTAGACATGAAGCCACTTGATTAATTATTGCCTCTGCTGACTTCTCCCACGTACTGCTCAGTTCAACACCAATTATTCAGGATCAGCTCATAATAACCTATTGAAGAGGTACAGCTTTTGATTTGCATAAGCAGTTTCAGCCAACACAGTCTGCTGAGACAGAAAATATACACTGTACATTTGGCAAGTCTGATGGCATTTTAAAAGCATGTGATGCTTTTAAACATCACAACTGATGACATCATGCGTTTCTCATGTTTCCTGAGGCTGAAAACTAATGTGGCACAGAACTTTACACAAAACTGATTTGAGCAACATTTAAAAAAAATAAAAATTAAAATAAAAAACTGCAGAGTGTTTCTAGGTTTAGGTGCAACTCCCAGAGAACACTGTCTAGTGATATTAAAGTTTATACAGAACTGCAAAACTATATCCAAAATCCTTGAGCAGAAATATTGATTAGGGACAAGTATCTCACCCCTCCACCTTGGAAATGTACAATGAGCTAGTACGTTAAGGTCCAAATTTTGTTTGACCTATAAACCCACTGTCGGATCAAGCCACATGTAACCCACAGTCTACTGTTCCAGCCTGGCAGGTGGTTGTATTATAGCTTTAACAGCTTGTCCAGGTTTCAGAGAGACCTGTTCCTTACTGGGATTGGCTACTAAGTACGGATAAACAGAGAGGTTCATAGACCTATGCATTTTTTGCTGTTGTGACCTCTCCTCCTACAAAATACTAAATATCCCTGCAGCTGGGGTGTACCAATATCAGCAGAGGCAAAAGTCCCCACATGCCCTTTCATCTGTCGCAGTGCTCTTTTCTTGACTCTTATTCCACACATCCTACAACTGCTTGCACAATCACTAGCCAATTAAAGGATGCTACACTGGGGCCTCGCTGGCCCTGAGGAAGGACAGCCAGCAGCACACGTCTGGCTTGGCACAGTGTGGCATTATGCAATCCTTTTTCAGCTTTCAAATCTCCCAACCCTATTTATTTCTTCCATGCATTTGGTGCTGCAGTAATACTACATATTACCCAGCATTAGCAGTAACACCCCAGATCAAAAGGGAAGCGGCAATTGCACAAATACCCATTTTCCTCTGCTACCTTTCTAGCAAGGGTGGTCACGCCTCTCTCCCACTCTTGCTCCCATGCAACAGCAACTGCAAAAACATTTAGAGCACGAGCAACAGATGGCAACATGACATGAAGTAGTGCAGAAGACACCAGAGCTAGCACAGCAGCTGATACGGGGAATTGCTGAGCACACCACCCAGCGTTGCTCTGCAGACAGGAGGCCCACGGAAAGGTTATGGGGTGCAAACAGCCTCTACTGCCTAAGTGACTACCTCACACCAGTCCTGACTGCTATCAGACTGATGTGTCAGGCATGTCTGACAAATCACACATATGAAGGACAGGCACCTGCACTGAACAGTCACATCTGACAGGCCTTGGGAAAATCCAGCCAGCAACAGATTTAACACCCGTGCTGATCCTGCTGGCAGCCTGCTCAGTGTTTTCTCAGGGTGGTGTGTGTTGGGAATGCTGGGCACTGAAGAGCTCTGCTTGGGGCAAAACCAAGATCAACAGCGGGCTTAGAAATGCAACAAATCCCTGCCTGAGTCTCCAATGTCCCAGTTTGTTCCTGACATCCTCAGATCCATCCTCTCACCTCTGTGTAGGTGCAGTCGGGTCAGGAAAAAGTTTTGCTCCTTGCTGTTTGGACCAATGCTATCAGAAGGCATGTTTACATTGAAAAAAGCATCTTCATACTAGTAAGTGCCCAGGACAACAGCCCTGGCCTCTAATTTTATTTTTAGCTGATACAAAATAGGAAATCTTTCCCTGCAAATACCTGTTAGCTTAAAGGGAACAAGGACAGTAACTCTACACCTGTTTTTACTGAAGTCCTACCATATGCTACAGAGCTTCCCACACACACACACTCCCACCTTGTGTACCCAACATCTTTCAATATACTTACGTGCACTGGAAGGAAAGCCACAAAACCATCCCAGAGCAAATTTTCCCTCAAAGAGTGCAAGCTCCTGCGTCTGTAAAGAATAATAAATGTCTCCCCTGTACCATTTCCACTGTCTGCCCTCCCTCAGGAAATCTTGTTCAGCCTCGGAAATGCTTTCACTTGTGTGGCCTGGGACAGCATCACCCAGCAGGGAATTAAAACAGGGGGCAGGTCTGCAGGCAGGCACTGGGAAGGATAATAGCGAGCAGGAGGGTAGAGGGCTGCAAAAGCTGTAAACTTCACCAGGCATAGCTCAGTGCTGGATAAAGGGAGAGTAACGAGCTAGCTGAAGGCGTCAGCACAGCAAGAGCCGTTTGATTAATTCTCCGCCGTGGCAATTATTTATTCATAAATAAAACAAAAAGAGGAATGAGGCCGGACACCTGCTCAGAGGTGGTATTTGTGGGAGGAAGGAGGGTACAAGGACCCCACCCAGGGAGGGCTGTCTGATACTTCTCCTTCCCCCACCTGCAAATCATAACCTCTGTTTTAATTATCTTAACTGGGAATGTGAAAAGAAACAGAGAAGGCAGCAGGGAGAGCAGGCACTGTTTTCTCAGTTGAAAACTTCTCCCAGTGCCCAGTAGCAGTCTCAGGCTCCCCAGCTCACTGTGCCTGCTACCCTGGACATCCCTCTGCTCCCCATCCCTTGGGAAAAAGCCACATCTCAATGGTCCTGCTATTCTCCCTCTGCCAGCAGAAAGCCTAGCACGTGAAATGCTGCTCAGCCCCATGCTGCCCATGGGACTGATGGAGGGATGCTTCCCTCCACATCCCCTTCACGAAGATGCTCCCCAAGCTGCATCCAACCATGCCAGCAAGGAGGATCCCACCAATGGGGATACTTTTGGTAAGGCTAGACTAGCAAGGACAGACTTGCATGTCAAAGAATGAATGAAAATGCCCAAGGAAACAAAGAGAACAATTAAATGAAACAGCTCACTACCATCAAGATCAATGCCATTGAATAATACATTTTCAGGCCAAGCCTTGTGGGTCTCAGAGACAGCCTGAACAAGCTGGGAGAATTTGGGCAGATATTCAATACCGATGAACACAAGCACGGTCTCCCAAACTGCCAAGTTTTGCTCCAGGATCTGAAGACAGCATGCTTTGGGGACCAGGTATTTGCCTGCTGGCTCTTTCATGCTCAGGAATCTCATTTTCCAGGATGTCAACAAGGCCAGGAGGGCTAGAAATGTACATTTGCTTTTTAGTGACAGCTGAACTACGTGAAATCTGGCTCCGGGGCTCTACGAAAACACAGTAAATACTGTTAAGACTTGCAATAAAACACTGGCAACAGAAGGCTTTTCTTACCCACCGCTCCTCTGGACTCTTTCACTTTCTCTCACTCATGATCAGCAGCTTCATCTTTGCTACCAGGAGCCAGTATCTGGAGCCTAGCTGTTGCTCCCAGCATTACATATGTGAGCAGATCAGCCTTCTGCCCTGGGAGAAGGTGAGGACAAGGCTCAACACAGTTCCAGAAGCCTGATCAGGGGCTTCCACACACAGCATGATGCAGAGCAGCCCCTCACTGCAAGGTCTCCCCAACTCTCTGGCCTCACAGAGCTGGGAAAAGGCTTCATCCCAAGCTTGGATGATCCCTACTATATATTAGCCTGGCTCCGTACTGCTATACAATTGCATCTGTCAAGCATAAGTGGATTTTGCCTTCTCAGAGGGCAAAAATAAAGAGCTGGGAGAGACCTCCTGGGTCAGCGATCCCAGGTCATTGCTGCAAGTGACACCTTGTGCAAGCCCATATGGATGCTAACTTAATGACACCCCAGACTGTTGCACTAGCCACTCAGCGCCTTCCTTGTTCCAGCTGGAACAGCCATCAGGACAGACTTCTGCATATCCCAGCAGCAAGGAAGAGGTTAACCCATCCCAGCAACAACAGGACAGTTAGACCCATTCACCTTTGTGCTCTCCCACACCCTCCAGCCATGCTTATGTTTTTTCAATGCTGCCGCTCTCTCACCAGCTTTCCTAGCTCCAGCCGTTACAGAGTGTGCAATTTAAAGACTGAGCATGTTTAAATATTAAATGGGGTAAATAAATAATAAATAGAATGAAAAATATTATTATCCCTAAATGGGGACATCATCTGCAAAAACAAGAGGCAAGGGGAGTCTGTCCCCAGGGATATAAAACACAGCAAGCAAAGTACCAGCCTCACCTCCACTTTGATGCCACAGAGTCCTCTGCAGAACTTGTGAGCAATTAAAACAAGAAACACAGCATGTGATGAGAGAAGGGTTTTTTCTCCAAAACCATGGGGAGGTGCACAAAACCCTCACTCCTGAGCCCAAAAACTCCTCTCACCCAAGGCTGCCCCTGGGATCTGGTCCCTGTGTAAGGAGGAGCCAGGCAAGGTGGGATCCCCATCTCTCCACCACTCGAAGACAACTCACACCAGCTAGAGGAGCAGGAGCTTTGTTGCTGTGTCCATAGGATGGTACAGGATGCCTTTAAGTCATGGAGGCTGTGACTTTTAGGAAGCCCAGGAGACCTAAGGATGTTCCTGAAAGGAAGCATATGAGTTACCAGGATCTCCTCTTCTTGGTCCTCTGAAAGTCCTCAGTCACAACATGTGTCATGCTTTCATCGCTGAAGAGGAGAGTGAGAATGCCTCACTCCCAAATATCAGTCTTACGCACACACAGACTGAAACACAGTTTTCAGTCTATTTTGAAGCATGGTAGAGAGATGGGGTGTGCAGCTCCTCCATGCCTGGAAGGATATCTCTCAAAAGCTCCTGCAAATGGCTCCACAAACTTTAGTGACAGCATAATTGCACATTATCTCCTACAACCTCACTTTGATGATTTAGGGGACAATACAAAGAGCAAAGAGACTGTAATATTCATATTGACATTTCCCCAAAATGCCTCCTTTCCCGATAAAGTCATTGTCTTATGAATATGGAAAGCTTGCCTGAAGGCTTGGCTTAAATACAGTGTGTTAGTATTTAATCAGAAGAGGTGGAGTGGTAGCGACCCCTACGCAACAATGGCCCAGCGCTTTTCAGGGTGTGCAAGACTTTTTCCATTTTCTTGGACAATTCTGTTTACAATCCCTCCTCTAAAAGGGTTTATAAAAGATTCACTCTGCCTTAATATTTGAAACAAGAGTTAGTCAGAAAACAGGATTTCGTCTCTTATTCTTTCCCTGTGGGAATTTCTAATGAAAACCATTTTTTGTCTAAACTTTTCTGTAAGAAACAAAAAGAAAGATAGGGGTATTTTTTCTTCTTTTACTTTTTTTACCAAGGAAGTGAAAACTAAAATACTTCAGCCACAGCCCAAAATGTCATGAATTGAAATGACTGCCATAGTGCCTAAGGAGAACTGCAACAGAAGAGCGAGAACAGGGAAGCACAGTGTTTCACAGACCAAGTCTTGGGCTACCAAAAATGACACAAAGTGTTGGTTGGGAACCCAGTTTCTGTGGATTTCTGCATGGTCAAGAATTTTGAAAGCTCTCTGTGCCTTTGGGTGCATATATCCTCAGAGGAAAGGAGCTGGATTTTCTCAAGGTATGTACTCAGCACTTTCTGAAAAGCAAAACTGCTGCAACCCATAATTTCAGTTGGAGTACAAGCAAATGCTTGTGTCAAACTTCAAGAAAACAAAAATGCCTTTTTTTTTTTCCCCTTCCTTTTCCCCCCACAGGGGTGAAATCCATGGAAGCCTGTGTGATTTTTTGCCCCAGACTTCAGCAGAGCCACAACTTCACCCGTGCAGTTTCTCTTTGCAGTTCATCAATCTGTCTCCATGTCCACCACAGACATCTGGCACCACAGCTGCCAGGTCTGACATTGACAGCTACAAGGAGGATATTCCCCATGGCTCCCTTACTCAGCTCTTCAGACACAGATACTAGCAATCAATTGGTTTCCTTTAATACCACTGCAGAGGAGAGTCTGATTTTGACAGATTTATATTTAGATTCGCTTTCTTTTATTTTTTTGGTAAGGATTTCTCTTTACCTTCTGGATAGAGCTCCAAGTTCACCCACAGAGGCAACCATCGAACCGTGGAAAACAACAAAAAGTAAAGGATGTGCTAAAAAAAATCCATAGTATCTGTAATACCTCAATTAAGGGAGCATAACTATTGAAGCCTGAAGTATCTTGAGAATCTAAGCCATCAATTCTGACAGCAGAAGGTGCCACTACTAGAGCTGGGAGAAAATATTTGCCTTTCAGCTCACAAGCAGGGAATATCTCTCTCCCTGAAAAGACCGAGAGAGAGAGAGAGAGAGAGAGAGAGAGAGAGAGAGAGAGAAACAAACCCCACAGTGTTATTTTAAGTTGTGTTGAAATCCACAATTTTGATTTTATGCTCTACCTTTCAGATTTCTATTCGTAAAACTGTTTTTTCCCAATCCCATATATATTTTGATTTTGTGATATGGCTGGAAAGATTTAAAGAAAAGTTTGTTCCACTTTCACATTCTGGCCAATTGACAGGGATTCAAGCATCATGAGTATAAAAGAGATAAGAAAACTTCTGGTCATGGTCCAAATTTCAGAGTAGGGCAAGACAATCTGTTCACAGATGACACCAGTGAACTAGAAAACACCTTCAAAGATTGTCAAACACTTAGTTAAAGAGGCTGGGAGTGGGAATTATGTGAAATAGCTACAGTTCAGGGAGCATTTTGCTGTCAGGTGTTCTTTCACTCCCGTTTTTCCTCTGAGAAGCAGCAGAACAGAGAGCATTGGTATTTAGAAAGCTTTTTGTTACTCCACCCATGAGTTCCACGGAGAAGCCCCCTCCAGAAGCTAAATCCTTCCATTTGATGTCCTTCCAGGTCACTGGCCTATCTGTCATATCCCTGGTGGGACCTGGCTTTTTAGGGAGCCAGGAAGCGGTGGGGAAGCACTGCTTTAATACACGCAAATGGCAACACAGCAAACCATGATCCTCAAGGCAGCATCACTGCAAGGCAGCGATCGAAAGGCACAGCTGCTTCATCGGCCAACGGAGATTTTTGTCCCTGTGATGTCATGCAGGAGGATGGGTTTTCTTTTTCCCAGGCACAAGAAGCAGTTCAGCAGGATGCAGTGAGTGGCTTGCTTGCCAACTCCAAAGAAAAGGACAGAAATGGATCCTCATGAGAAAGGGCAACACAATTCACTGAGACCACAGAAATGCTATCAGCCTCCCAGCATCACAAGCACTTGACAAGGTCACCAAAACCTGGCTCAGCCCTGACAGGTTCCCTACAGTTCACACCTCCTGCTCTGGGCCATGGCTTCAGCCCAGACAAGGACCTCTCAACCTATGGCTGTGCTGGGCCTGGAGGGACCTTTCCCTAGGTTACGCTGTACTGAGGGCTTTTCTTGAGGGAAAGCGAGGTCTTCACAACAGGCCCTGTAGTGGGGAGGGATTTTGCCTCTTCTCGTGGTGGGCTGGATAGTGGGACCATCCACCCAAGCACAGGGCACAAGCTGCACCTGCTCAAGGCCTGTATGTCAGAAATGGGAAGGACAGTCCAACCAAATCACCATGGAAATTGTCATCACCTACCTGATGATGACAGGGGTCATCATCAGCCCCAGGAGTCCCTGCAGACAACATCTGCCAGCCAAGGACACAGACTCCATTGCTTCATTGCAGAGACTTTCTGTCTAGGTGAACAGAAAGGTTGCAACCCAATAACCAGCAGGAATTTACATCAGCAGATGTTTCTGCTATGATCCAGTCTTAATGCAATGATTGGGCACTGTGTCCTCTCTCATAGGGAGCAATAACAGCAACCAACCCCTTCGAATCCCCCAAGGGGCTTCATCTGGGCCACCAGCACTGCTAAGTCCCCAGGAAAGGGGGATGAATCCCTCATCCCATCAATGCAGCCTCACACTGGGGTGGTCAGCACTTACAGAGCAATGCTGAGACTCCTCAGCACCAGCCAGGTGCTCCATCCATCCCAGCTTGTCAACTGCAGGAGGTTTTGCCCAGCAAGTTTCCCTCTGGCTGAGCACATCGGAGAGCGCCTGGCCTCCAGCCACATGGGTTAGCACTGTGTGATAGAGGATCAACTCACGAGCCTGAAGCAACAGCTTCATTCTATTGCAATAAAGAAGAATCAAGTAATGACAAGCCGAGGGTGAGCAATGGCCAAACTGACATAGAGCAAAGTGAAAGAAGCCCCTCTCCCCCAGCTCTTTGCCTTCCTCTGCCACCCAGCCGCTTGTGATTGCCTGTGGAAGTGCCAGACAATACCAAGAAGGCTGTCCAACAAAGCTGTCACTGAAGGACTAATTCCTAGGCACTTCACAATTTATGCTCAGCCTTCCAGGCTGGTTGCTTCCTCTGGCTGTAGCAATTAATGACAGCAACCCCACTGTACACCCTGGCTCTGCCTGTTCTCTACCTGGTCAGCCAGAAACCACCACTCCTTTGAACTCCTCACATTATCAATACTACATTAACAGCAGACACTTCTTTAATGTTGGTATAACCACCACTAAGCAACATTGCCAAGTATAGTGTATTTGCTTTTATGGCAAGGAAAAACTGGTCTGGCCTGCACAGACACACCCCCCCAGATTCCCAGCACAGCTCTGCTCCATGGGGAGGCTTGCAACAGGGTGGGTGAAACCCTCAGGTTTGCTGGCAGGAGGAAGTGGTCTCCTGAGGCAGCTGTGGCCTCAGGAAGGCATTTGCAGCCATCTTGCTCAGACTCTTAGCTAAAAACAATTCACACCTGGCTGCCCAGTGCTCTGCAGTGGGTGACCCATCAATTTAAACAAAGCAGTACTGGCAGCTCAGGAGGGCATAGCTTCTTTCTAGCACTCTGTCAAATTAACCATTAACAGTAAAGCTGACCTGGTTTTATGATTTCTTGGCCAAGGTGATTTTCATGGTACTGCAGGCTTGGCCCTATCAAGGGCAAGCTCAGCTGACCACTTACCCTAAATCAGAGCCACCTCCTGCATCTCTCAAAAGCAGGGGCCTTTAGCAGAGCTAAGAACATCCCAGTATGTCACAAAGTAATACGTGCACAAACACAGAAGTGCCAGCAGACTACAGCTCCAACCCACCTAAGACTGTTTTAGCTGGGATGCTTCTTGAACCAGAAACTACAGAAATAATTTGCCAGTGGGAAACCCAGACCTTCAGGTGCATTCCAGGTAACCATCCTAATTAATTTTTCCCAAAGAAGCAGAGTGTACCAGGACAATCAGAAAAGCAATAGATAGTTTTCATCAGATGCCTCACAGCAGACCTAACTGCAGAACCACAAACAAGATATCCTCCCCCAACTCAAAACAAGCTTTTGGAAAAGCCTACCCTAACAACACAGATTAATAACTATGCAGATGGTTCATGCCAAAATCCCCAGACCCAAATTCCCTTGGATGTGGGGGAGAACAGGATGAGAACCAGCTTTGTAACTGCTGTGACTCACATCAGTCTCTACAAATAGACAAGCAGTGCACCAGACTTGAAAGAGATGGAAGTAGGGTTTGACTCTCTCTCTTCTTTATCATTTGTGTGTGTTTCCAATTTCACTCATGCTGTGGCATCTAGGGTGCCCAGCTGAATGAACAGGAAGCCAACAAGCTCAGACTATCACTGATTTACTGTGATAATCACAGTAGGTATGGCCTACCAAAGAGAGGAAACGCAGAAGAACCAACATCATCTGCCATGGACCCTTTGCACAACTGTGATGGAGTCCTCTCCTCTTGCCGCAAGTGTTCTCTATACAGGGGTTAACAGCACTGCCTGACTTCCATGGACCCTGGGAAGAAGGGGAAACACACTCAAGTTGGGGAGGTGCTCAGGCACTGGATAATAGCAGCCACGCAGACATAAGAGAGAGAGGACTTTCACCAGAGAAGCACATTAAATATAAAAGAGAAGTCACCATGGATCTTAATATATAGCATCAGGATTTATTCCTCCCTCCTGTTCTCAGTATCATGTGACAACATTAATTAAATGTGTTTCTGACCCTGCTGGGCTTCTTTAAATATTTGCCTTTCTCCACAAGCACTGTTTGGTTAATGAAATGAAATTAATGAGCTCATTAGATTGTGCCATAATCTTTCAGATGCAAGCCAGACACTCAGAATCACTGTTCCTTTTCTCTGCTCTCGTGGTTTAACTCAACACATTCAGCTCCAGAAGCAACAGCTGAACAGTGGAGTAATCAATTAACGGGGCAGGCAGGCACAAGAAGGGGAAAGAGGAAAGACCAAGGCTAATAAGATGCAGCTCACTAACTTTCCCACGGGAGCTGATCCCACAGAGCTGGTGACTCTGGGTGGGCACTGGCACATAACTTTCTTTGGTGGATGCTTCACCAAGGTGAAGATCCACTAGAGGAGTCTGATGTGGCAGGACCCGAATCCATGGCTACAAATCCACTCTGATTTGTATGTGAAAGCCAAGAGACCTTGGAAAAGAGGAGCTCAGGTTTAAAACTTCCAGACATGCCTCTTAATAGCAGCCCCTGTGTCCAGCTGAAATAGAAGGGGTCTCACTCAAAACTAGTGGAGACCACAGGGTTGTTCTCCCATCGTTTAGACCCATGTGTTCTCTAAACTCTCTCCACGAGCATCCTAGCAAGGAAAGCAGATGTGGCCTACATCTCTCCACCCAGGCAACTCCCCATGGTCACTTTGATAATCAGTCTTCCTAATTCCCCCCCATGCTGGTATGAACAACCCTCAGGCAACCAGTCTTTCCCACTTCTTCCCCCTGCCTAGAGCAGTACTCACAGCTTGGTGTCCACCAATGAAATAACACCACGAGAGCAGCAAGCAAGGCTCTTTGCCTTCAGGCTGCACCACCTCACCAAGCGAGCATGATTTTCATGTTTTTTGAGCAGGAAGGATTCTCCCCAGAGCAGTGCTCAGTTTTTCTATTGTCTTGTGAAGCTTCATCAAAGAATTAACTCAGATCAAAGAGTCTCTACAGCAGCACAAAATCCTCTGATGGGGAGGAAAAGGAGGAGGCGGTGGACAATAACATGAAAAGCGCTTCAGTAAATCTCTTTCCAAGAAAGCAAATAGGTGTACTTCTGCATGCATATAAGCCCCACAGTTCAGAGATTGTGTTAGCTATGGTGACTCCTAATAGCATCAGAGGAATTCCGGATAGGAAATGTATGCAAATTGAATTCTCTCTGCGGCTGTATTCACCAACAGATTGGATCACAAAGTTTTATCAAGCTCTCAGTCCCTGGGCTTTTGTGATTTACCTTTTAGCCCAGAAGTCACATGACGGTGAACTGGACCTACTGAAAAATATGATGAGCACAAACAGGGGGAGAGTGAGAGAAAGGCATTCACACAGCGAGACACCAAAAAAATCTTAAGGTCAAAAAAAAAAAAAAAAAAAAAAAAAGGGGATCCCCCAATTCTCCACAAAAGCCTCAGGGAAAGCAATGCCACAGTCACTAGTGCAGACACTGTGAGAAAAAAAAAAAAAAAAGTCTCTTTGCACTTGCAGGTGGCAGGATCGAAGCTGGAAAACACATACTAACTGTATTCCCACACTCATTCACTGCACCACCACCACCCCCCGCCCCTGCACACAAAAGATGATCTCAGAAGACTCTTGAACCATGCCCCGTCCATGTCTTAAAGGATTATCACATGATTAGCTCAAAAAAAGCCAGCATCACCTCTATCCTCTTCCCCCAACTCTGAAAGCTGGTATCGCAACAATCAAAATGCCAGGCTCTGAACTAAAATACCTTCAGGTTAGCCAGGTCTTTGCCACATCTGTGGTTTCAACACCTAACAACCCATTCAGGGAGGTTTGACTTTCCTCTCATTTAAATGATTTGAATGTCACTGCCTTTGGTGACTGATGATTAAAACAGAGGGGAAAAGTGTGGCTATCATTTATCCATGACCTTGGAGGGGGCTGAAAATAATACCGGTTCGTTGACAGCAGGGCCCCTGGCCAGAAAGTGAAGGAGCACATATCAAGGACAGCAGGGAGAATAAATAAGGAGGCCAGGGTGACCGCTTGCTATCTACTCTGCCTGCAGAGGCAAGATATAGGCATCTCAGCAAGTAGGACTGCAGAGGGAGAGCTCACCTGAGGCAGCTGGTAACACATAGGAAAAGAGGCACAGAGGAGGAGGAGTGAACACCTAAGCATGGCAAGGGTGGAGCATTACCACAACTCTTGCACAACTCTTAAAAACAGCAAGGGTATGCTGGATCCCCAATGGGTTTTCCACCAACCATTGCTGCAAATTCAGCAGCAAAGATGTGACAGACTCAACAGGCAGCACATGGACAACTGTTAATTTAGCTGAGCAAGGCCAGAGAGCTGGTATTTGCTGAGGAGGAGTTACTTCAAAAGGGAAAGCAAGTTGGCCATTCCATACTCAGGGTATTGCAAATGGCACTAGATGCCTTGTTCATATCATAACCCTGTGTTTAACAACTGAATCCTGCCTTACATCTTCCTCCAGAGGCAGTCACAGTGCAACCTGCAAAAATTAGGTACCCACATGCTCACAGAGCAAATTTTGCTCTTTGCAAGCTGTGCAGCATACAATGACACATGAGGGAGAGCATGGCAAAGTACCCCAGCAAGCTGGTTTATGCACATGAAAGGGTTTGATGACATGCACCCATTCTCCATAAGCCAGCATCAGTCTTTACGCTTAGCCCACCTGCCAGCTTGGGGTCCCTGCACCATGCGCACAGAGCAGCCATGACCCACATCTTCATTCTAGCTTAGTCCACACCCCAGCTGCTGTAAGCAATGCTGCTTTCACAATGTTGGTTTATTTACAGTGGGTAAACAGTCTTCAATTTTGTTTAAAATCAAATCAAAATTCAAATTTTGGCTCAAATAATGCAGTCTTTTTGCGCTCCAGTCAGAAACACAACATCAGACACACGCATATTCAGGGTAACTTCACCCTGACTTGGGTTCCAGTTGGTGTGCGACTGTGGTAGCAAAGGCTTCCGCACAGGCTATGCAACCTGCCTCACTCAGCCATGGCCCTCCTGAGGGCAGGCAGCCCCTGTCCCAGCAATCCCGCATCTTCAAGATGTGCACACTGTGTGCATTCAGATGCTTGTTCCAGCATCCATCTGCTCCCAGCAGCAGGCATTTACCTGGGTGGGGGTGCACTTTGCACCACTTTAACCTGCACAAGACCAGCTCCTACAGCAAGAGCAAATAAATGCCTGTATCCTTGGGAGTTTCTCTTGGCAGATGACTTTGCCCTCATGCCTTGCCCTTCATTTTCTCCTATGGGCATGTGCACATAGACAGGGACCTGTAGGGAGATGCGGCAGCCCATGCAGAAGATGCCTTTGTGGCAGCTGCAAATAGAGCAGAAAGCCACAGGGCTGATTTGATATACGTTCTTACAAATGCAACTGCATTTCTGAAGTGTATTTATAACTTATCTATGCTGTTTACCCATATGTTCAATAAATCATTATTCATTATCTGATAAGGTGCTTGCACTGAGTTTCTAAGCCAGGCTTACAGTTAGCATGGAACAGAATATGCTAGGAATACAAATCAAAGAATAAATAGAGCAGCTGTCTCCAGCAAGGCTGCTCCACTACCAGGGGACTCTGGTGACATCGCCAGCCATGAGACCAAAGCCTGGGTCACTGGGCCTGCTGAGCTGGATACAACAGGCTTGTGTTATGCAGAACAGCCTCCTTTTTAGTTAATTACATGTCTGAGATCCCCTCCGATGATAGAAGTGACATTACAAAGCAAGCCATGTTTCCTCTATTCTGCACTGCATTCATCTCTGCCCTGCCCAGACCCTTGCGACAGCCAAGCAGAAACAGTATCCACAGGGTCTCCACAAAACCCTCAGCCTGGGAGTAAGGAGGTAAAGAAGGAGCTTAGGCCTGAGACCTGCATCTTGAATAGACAGAAAAACTCTTATTTGTGGCCCATGGCCCAGGCCTAAAACCAGGGGAGCAAGAATAATGCAAATCCAAAGCCCTCCCTGACCCTGTCCTCTCCTTTTGCCCATTCCAGCATGAAATGGAGAGATAGGGAGCACCTACAGATGATGCTCCATGGTGCATCCCAACCTCTCCTCTCTCCCCTTTGATACTCCCACCAACACCAGGAACAAAAATTGGCTCCGTTTAGGCCAGGCAGAATTTTACCATGGCTTCCAAGAGGGCCATGGTCTCTTTCACATCTCAGCTCCTGGTCCAAGGATTAGCTGTATTGGATGGATATTTCCATGGGGAATAGGGGGAGGAAGGTGGAGGGAAGGATAGAGAGCCAGGTTCATGTCATGTGAAAACTGGCTACAGCACATCTTAAAAACAGGCCACAAGGAAGTGTGACATCCAATTTCTTGGGAAAGGGAGGCAGAACGGTAATTAAATTTTCTGATCTTGTTAACCAATTTCTCCAATCACTGCCCCTGAACTGGAGAAGGGGAAGGGAGAGGGGAGACTCTTGCGTCAGTGACGCTTGTGAGGGAAATTAGGTTTTCACGGATTATTGGGTTAGTTCCACTTCTCCCACTTTTTAATTTATTTGTCTGTATGTGCTGCCAAGCTGAAAGGCCGAGAATTCCTCCCCCCCCC
>VZTL01033088.1:20123-37088 GCA_013400535.1 Scopus umbretta
GGGGGCAGGAAAAAAAAGGGAGAAAAAGGAATAATCGCTGTTACCCTTCAGGGACAGCCCATGGCAGCCTGTGCCCTGCAGACAGCTCAGCAAGAATGACTCCTGAGACATCACTATGGCACACAGGGGTGTAGGACAACAGGATGCTTAGAAGACACTTGAATGATCAGGGAAGTGGCAGGATTGGGCTCTGTGCTGCTGTCAGGAAAATGGTGATTTATTTGAGAGCTTGAAGGAGACCGAGAACAGCATAAAATAAGCTGAAGGACAAGCATTCCTCTCTCCTGCTAGGCTGAAGCCACTCTGTATGGCCAGCTTAGGAGCAACAGGATAGAGACCTTGTCTAGGCAAGAGCAGTGATGCATGCTGTTAAGCAGACATTAGACAAAGCCTGCTGCTTTTGGATGTGGCAAATGGGCCATGGTGCAGAGAGGAAAGTATTTAAAACCTTTTTCTGCAGAAAACTCAAATACAGTGCCCCTGTTGACCACTCTGGAGAACAGTAGCTGGCCTATTAGCAAACCCAAAGTATCCAAGTTGTACATCAGGTCCTCTAAAGCTATGTGGAGGGATGAGGGCTGAAAAGAAGTCAGGAATATCATGCCTGGCTGCTCCTCTGCTCCTGTGGCAGGATGGGGCAGCAGCTCCTTCTGGGAGGAGCAGTCCCACCAGCAGTCCACCCCTGGATGGAGGCAGAGACCATATCACCAACCTGAAGACCTGGGGTCAAACCTGGCACTGCCTCAGGGACTCAGAGAGAGACAGAGATGGAGGGGACATGCTGGGGAGATGGACTGCTAAAGAACGTGCTAATGGCTGTGCTGCACTCCTGAGTTTGTACAATTGGTCCCAACATAGTGCTAAACAACTGCTGCAGGGGAAGGTAAGACATTTTTGCATGGGGTATCCATTCCTCATCTGTCCAGCCCCAAGCAGAGGTTTTGAACTCTGAAGCATACACTTGAGACAGCACCTGAGGAGGTCTTGTACCATGTGTGTGGGAGGAAAGACAAATGCTGCCAAGACCTAGCTCTTGCTCCTCATAAAGAACAATGCAATCAAGTCACATTGTGATGACTGCTAGTAAAGAACAATGAGTGAGCCATGGCTGGCAGCAGAGCCAAGCACAATAAAATTATGCTCTCCCAGGCTGTGAGTAGGCTTTGAACCCACAACCTTCACTAGGCAATGGTGACCTTCACCTGGAAATTTCCCACCACTTAGGCCCCACACATGCCAGCCCTTGTAAGGCCTGAATTTCAAACACACAAATCTCAAACACAGTGTACATGTCCCTTACACAGGGGGCAGGAGGACTTTAGGTTCAAGATTTATGCAATGGGAATGCAGTGTCTCGCGCCCCATTGCTCTCAGCAGCTCAGCATGCAGGTCCCAGGACATACAACCCATCCACACAAGGGTCCTCTGGCACAGGGAAGTTCCCATCTCCAAGAAAGCAGTTTTGGAGAGGACATGGAGACTGCTCTCATGCATGTGAGGTGGTGGTATGAGGGACATTTCAGGATCTGAAGTCTCCTCTTCCAAAGGCACTAGACAAAAGCACACCATGGTCCCAGTGGAATGTCCAGCTCTGTGCTCACACCAGGCTGCTCTCAGAGCATCTCAGGAAGCAAGATGGGGTCAGCCACAGGTGCACATGCTCCTGAGGAGCAAGTGGAAGTTATGTAAGTCTTTGCTAAGCCAAAACTGAACCATTGTGGCCCAGACTCCCACCAAAAAAAGGCTCAAGCATCAGATATGCCCTAGGCAGCTAAGCCCTTGACCTGCAGTTTCCTCACTCCAGCAGAGCCTCTGCTAAACAGCATTATGACTGCTATCATTGCTTACATGGTGCAAGTGCCCATGAGAAACCTCCTTCATGGTGAAAAAGGGTCTGGCTCACATGATATAAGCAAGAAAAAAGTGATCCCAAGCTCAAGAAGCACAAGAACAGGCAGCAAATACGGGACAGACCTCCAGGACCTAGTATTGAAAGGAATCATCCTTTGCAACTCTTCATCAGCTCCTGCTGACTGCTCCTGCTGATTGACCTGATCAAAGGACCTTGAAAGAGATGCAACAATCAAATCTCACCAACATCACTTGTTTTTCAAAAGGGTTTGGACATTTAATCAAATTTTTGATCCCCCATTGTTCAAGCATTTTCCCAAATTCCTGGAAGCACTCACTTCACAATAACTACCCCAGCAGAAGGGTAAATTTTCACCTTCCATAAACCCATCACAGTCCTGAGTAATCCTTTGTACAGGATTTCACAGGTAGCAAGTGGTGGGCAGGGCCAAGAGTCTCCCAGTCTGATGCACGTTTATAACTTTCTAAAACGTCTTTTCAAGACCTGCTTATATCAGCCCAACTGTGGTTATCAAAATACGCATGCCACAGGGCAAAACCAAGGAGAAATGCAACTAACTTTAATCAGCTAGGCAGCCAGTGAGTGTGAACAACAGACTCATGTGACACAGCTTGTCTGGGGAATCACACATTGTAGTCCACAGAGATTAGATACTCAAAACATGAATCCCAGAAACAGCTTATTCCCAACCTGTAAGGAGCAAATAGGATCCCACCCTGTGCTCAATTTTCTGTTCCATGCAGTACCACCAGTACTGATAATTATCTGCCAGTAGCATTATCCTCCAGCCTAACACTGTTCCTTTTCAGAATCCTCTGTATGTGACCATTGAGATGGGGCTAAGGACAGTTCAGGTGGGCAGGACTTATAACGATCACCTAGTCCAACTGTTTGAGCACTTCAGGGCTGATGAAAAGTTAAAATGTGTTAAGGGCATTGCCCAAATGCCTTTTGAACACTGACAGGCTTGGGGCATTGACCACCTCTCTAGGAAGGTTGTCTTTGACTACCTACACTCAAGTACCCAAACACCCTTTTTAAATGGTGGGGCCCAGAGCTGCACACAGCACTCAAGGTGAGGCTGCACCAATGCTGAATACAACGGGATGATTGCCTCTTAACTGGCTGGCTATGCTGTGTTTGATACACCCTAGGATGTAGTTTACCCTCCTGGTTGCCAGACCACACTGCTGACTCCTACTGAGCCTGCTGTTGGCCAGCACCCCCAGATCCCTTTCTGCAGGGCTGCTTTCCAGCTACTCCTCTCCCAATTTATACTTAGAACTGCAAGTTCTCATGTCCCTTAAGACAGTCAACAGCACCTACCAGTTTAGTATCACGAGCTAACTTACTAATGGTGCATTCAACTCCTGCATCCAGATCATTGATAAAAATATTGAACAGACCTGGACAGGAGTTTCCCTTTGTGAACCCATGTTCACTGTGCCTGATGATCATATTGTCCTTCAAATGTCTTTCAATAGTGCCCAGTATGATCACCTTCATTATTTTTTTTTCCTGGCACTGAGATTAGACTAACAGGTCTGTAGTTTCCTGGGTCTTCCCTCACACTCTTCTTGTAAATTGGAATAATGTTGGCTAGCTTCCAGTCAGCTGGGACCTCCCCAGACTCCCAAGACCTTTACTAGATGATTGAGAAGGGTCCTGCTGTAACATCCACTAGTACATCCTTCAGTACTCTGGGATGAATGCCATCCAACCCCCTGGACTTATGGACATTCAACTGACCATAACTTGCCATTGTTTCTTGTCGATGTTGGTCTTAATACAGCTCTTGATACAAGGGGTTGGTTGATCTGACCTTGGTGAGAATACTTGCACAGATTTCTCCTCTTCTATGTCATCATGCCCTTTGCCAACCACTCACAAAGCATTATACCTGTTCTGTAAAGGTAGCTGAGAGGGCAAGGAGGGGTTCCTCTTACAGCTGCATGCAGTAACTTGCTTCCACCACTCCCTATCTCTCATAACACTGCCTTCATCTTGCCACAAAACAGGTACTGGACCTACCGCAATAGTGGCCATGCTCAGTTGGCTTGTTTGTACCAGACATGGCAGAACACAACTCCATTGGTCGATTTCCTCCTCAGACTCTTGGATGCCCCTCAGTCTGCCCACCTGCTCCAGGCAGAGCAGCTCATCTACCTGTGCACACAGGGGAAAGAGGATGGGCTCGCAGAACATGGAGTTACTACATTTTGCACACTTACTATTCAGTTCCAGTGGCAGCACACATCTCCCCATCCCACACTATGATGTACAGAAGAAACACTGATCCATGTTGCAATTTTTTTCCAGTAAAAGCTGGAAAACCTTCCTATGCTGACATCAGTTAGATAGCAGAAAAATGTCCCTAATAAGGTAATTCAGAGTACCATGAATAGATCCATTTAAAGAAAATGTGAAATACAGTAGGGAATCTCATATCTGGGGAAGCTCCATGGACTACATTGGTCCCCGCAAAATATGGCCATGTGAAGAGCAAAGCCCTGATTCCGCAAGGTGTCCTTGGAGCCCTATTATCTGTGATTAATAAGGCATAATGCAAACACTTAGTTAAATCTGATTAGATCAATAGTACACCATGAATCACTTCTATAGGTTTCCTATAATATTTATATATACTGCAGTTATCAGCAAGACTCTACTGTAAAATTGTCTGCCTTGAAATTTATTTGAAAAAGTACCTCTTATACTCTATTAAAAAAAGAAAACTGACTTTTTTATTCTCTCTTAGAGCTGAACTTACTGGGCAAAAGCTTGGGGAACAGCATGTAGTTTTGCAAAACAAACATTTTGAGACCATGCTGCCTGTTTTATCGTCTCCTGGAATGGGAATACCACCTCTATCCTTGTTTCCCCCCAGCCTCACAACCACACACACTTAAAAAAAAAAAAATGCTTCTGCTACCTGTGGCTTACTGTTGGTAGGACATAAGCAGAAAGCAGGAGTGCAACAGAGGTTACCAAGGGGTGGGAAAGCCAGCACGCTTGCATACTGGTTTGGTGATGACAAAAAATACCTTGGCGAAGATTTTCATTGGGTTTCAGGAACTCTTCCTGCATTAAATCAAGGCAGAGAATTTACAGCAAATTAATGAAACTAATTTTCTGACTGGAATCATCATCTGTGAATTATCATGTCTTTACTCATTAAATAAATTATCTATGTCTTTCAAGATATTAAGAATGCATCATAAATTACAGCCTGTCATAAAGAATTTGGGTTTGCCTGGGTTTTAATATAGAGGGAGAATAAAGCAAGAGGAAGAAAAGAATACAAGAGATGAGGGAAACAAATGGTCTAAAAAGAAAGAATGAAGAGAAGGGAAGAGTGAAACAGAGAATGAAATGAGCACAGAAAGAGAGGAAAAAGAAAACATCTGAAAATTGAGATATATGATATGGCCATCTCAGAAGGAAAGGAAATGAGGAAGAAAAAAGGAAGTGAGGGGATGAAAGAAGACAAACATGACAAGTAGCACCATGCAGTCTTTCAGGTTCATGTTAATTGCAGCACAGTAAACGCTGCAGGAAATGAACCACTAATATCCAAATCCTCTTGTGGCTTTTATAAATGATTTCATTCCAGTTGAGCTTGTTTCGTGTCAATGAGTACAAACAGTCTGTCCAACAGATATCTGAAAACAGATGCCAATGAGGGAAGCACACTTTGTCATGGAGTAGTGACAGTATTTGCTGAAAGGGGCCCTGGAATTTGTAAATGACAGCAGAAAGGTATTGGCAAGGACTAAGGGTCAGGAAGACACAGCTCCCCCATGACTTACCTGTCAAATGGGGACAAACCAACACCACTCAGACTTCTGCTGTGAGATCCCTTCTGCAGACTGTGCCAAAGCAGGCACAGTGGTCTCCTGATCAGATCCTTGCTCTGCCTTTAATCTGGTACAGCTCAAGTGCATGTTGCGGAGAAATGCAAAGTGCACTTTGCAGAGAAATGCAGCATATCTGCACAGATGAAGCCTCCTTAGGACAAAGAGGTGATATACCAGTGCAGACCATGTTCCATTGTCCAGTAGGACTTCTGACTAGATACCATCCAGGATACCAGTACCAAGCACTTAACAACAACTTAATGCTAATGCCTGGCTAAGGACAAATACAACTTTTAAATGTATTAAAGAGCCTGCTGCTCTAGGCAGAGGCTGCAAAAGTACCAGTTAAACCAATGTCCATAGAGTGGCCAGAGCAGCTCCTTTCTCAGTCAGACGCTTGCTGGCTTCTGGAAGATGGGTTCCCACCTTAGTTCTAGTGCCAATAGGACAGACACATGTCAACATAATCACTTGCATCCCAGGCTTCCTGCCACAGTGCAAGAAATGAACCATATTCTGTGAGGAAGAGGGTTTTGTACCCGTTTGCCTGTACACGGTGAGAGCTGCTCTGCATGGAGAGTTGGACTAGATAATCATTGCAGGTCCATTCCAACTGAAATAGTCTATTCTATTGAACTGGCAAGTTGGCAAGAAAAATGAAAGCCTTCCCACTGAGCAAGACCCTTGTCCTGAAAAGTATGAGCTCTGATTTAGAGAGATTTCTGATGAGAAGTACTGAGTTGGACAAAGTTTAGCAGCCATGATGGTAATGAAGAGCAAGTCTCTTGGCCTTTCCCATGGGACACAGCACAGCCACATGACTTTTTACTGGAAGATTTAGCCATCTCAGATTAACCTCACAAGTCATATAGCCAAACTAGAGTGGCACCAAGCTAAGTCAAGTATTTTGCCTCTCGGTGAAACTCATTAGCTCAGCACCACAGAACTGCAGCTGCAATGACTTATTTCTGGCTAGCTCGGAGCACAGGCACACATCTGCCTTCAAAATTTTGCATGGCCATTCCCTTGCTAAGTCTCTCAGGCCAGCTGTGGTTTACGCCCTTGCTTGATAACCCCAAGTTTGTTGTCCTCCATCCCAAGATTTGACTGCATCAGCACCCACAGCTGGGCTCAGGGACAGGGCAGGGTCACAGCAGCTGGCCCACCTGTAGCCTCCTGGCTCACAGAAGGGTGTTTCTGTAGGAAGCTGGAGGGTGGCCAGTTGTAGGAGCTCTGGGAGAATGCATGCAATGGCAGCTGTTTCCTATTTGGATGTGGAAGGGCTCTGATCTCAGCCCATGCAAGCCACTAGTCAGGACGAAAGCAATGTTTTCCCTGTTCACCTTCCAAGCTAAACCTGACCTAGGCTACATGCAGGCTCAGAAAATCTGTTCTTCTAGCACCAAAACCACTGCTTGACAGGCAACAGCAACACAAAACTAACAACAAATGTGAAGCCACAGCAGGGTAGGTTCCAGAAAATCTAACATCAGTCCAAGCAAACATAAGAAACTCCTGGCTAGGTGATAGCACACACACCCTTATCACGGGACTTGGGTTTAACAGATGCATCTGAAGGTTTTTGCTTTGAGAGTCCATCATTTGTATTTGAATGGAAGCTCCATAAAGACAGGCTGTGGTCTTTGGTGCAAAAAGACCTCCTTGCTGTGAACATAGGAGCCAATGCACATTTGTACAACTTTCAGAGCACTCACAAGCTGCCTGCTGACTCAAGCGTGCTTTTGCATTAACCTGCAGGCGGTGAACTCTGTCATATACAGGGCATTCCCTAAACTTGAACTACTTTGGCACGGCTCTTCCCACTCCTCAGATTTACCCAATTCGAGGCTGAGAATAGTTTCCCCAGCTAATTTCATTGTAAGCACAGCAGCCTGCCAAGGCTCAAGTAGCAGCATCAGGGGCTGGTGCCAGTTTTGCTGCCTCAAGTCCCTATTCAGGGACCCTGAACATCAAGCCATTTGGGTGTTCAACAAGTTCCTGAGTGATACATCCAGAAAATAGGAGGCAGGAAAGAAGGGAAAGAACAACAGAAACATTCTCTAGCAGGGAAAAGGAAAGAACGCTGCTTCATCTCTTTTGAGGGAGAGTTTAGCTGGGTGAGTGACTCCCACCTGCTTCCCACAGGTTCCCCCTGCCCCTCCATGCCTGCTCACACTGCTGAACAGAGGAGCTTCTGCAGAGTGAAGCTCACCTGCAGCACCTATCTCTTCTGTGGTCTCCAGCCAGCCTTCTCCAGCAGAATGGTGGTCATGCAGCACCATGTAGGCTCTTATTGGAAAAACCTTTCCTTTCTCTGCCCAGAACATCTGCACCTGAGACTGCCACAACTGCCCACCGCAGCACACGGTCACATCACACAAGCTTTTCACACCTCTCTGAAACTGTACAATTCCCTTCCACTTCCAACTGGGCTACTTCTCAAAGAAATTACCCCAAATACCGTGCAAGCTGCAATATAACCCGAGCCTGCCCTTTCCATCCTTTGCACCCCTGACACCAGCAGAGAACCTCCACTCCAGCTGCTCTTCCCACAAGTGTCCAGCCCAAACTGTCATGCCCTCCTTCCCCAGGCTGCCCTGATGATCCTGCTGTTAACCAGCCCTCAAGGGAGGTAACATTTCACCAACTCCAATAACTCAGGACAGAGGCCGACCAGTAATGGAAAAGACTTTCCCAGGACAGTCTCCAGCTGATTTTAGAAAGGGTCAGAGAATCTAGCCTGGATCCCGCCACCTCCACGCAGCCAGCATCATCCCTGGGAATATTTACTTCCCTTTTCCTTGGGTAACCAACTGTTCTGCTTTCCATATACTACCCAAGCACTCTGTAGATGCCTCTTTTTGCGCCACCATCTCAGACAGTTTTGAAAGCCCGTTCAAAAAAGGGGATTTTCCATCAGCTGCTGAAGTAACAAGTGAGTCCAGCCAAGTATGAAGCAGGTCACTCTCCTCCTTCACAGCTTTTCACACCATGTGTTTTGTGTCAAGGCCATGACAAGAGCTGGCCTCAGGGGATGTTTGGAGGAGCCAGCTGCTGCAGCCTTTGTTTGCCTGTGGCCTCACGACATACACCTCTGTGCGGTCCCCAGGTCCCTTCCCTCGGTGTTCAGCCAGCACACATCTGCCCCACAGCAGGCACAGCATTCCTTCCTCCCAGATCCATGAGGATGAAGAGCCAGAGATTTACGTACTCCACAATTTTTATGTGCTCTCAAGAAGGCTGTGAAGGGAAGACTTCACCACTCACAAAAGCCTTCATCTGTGAGTTTATTTATCCATGCTGGGAAGGCTGTTTATTCTGTTTCTGGATGGAAACTACACTGGGATCATGTCTTAACTGTATTGTTTGTTGAATTAATTGCTCTGTTTGATCGGGCTTTCTCCCATAATGCTTGGGAATGAGATGTTTTTGCTGCAGTGTGGGAATGGAGAGGGCTGAAGCTGTTTCTCCCTGGCAGATGAACAGAGTCCAGCATGCAGTTAGCAAGAGGAGCTGTTCTGGGGACAGCACGAGTTGCCCAACGCAAATATTGCAGCAGAAGAAGGTGTTCAGTGAGGTTAGGCATCCTGGGGAAAGGGTATGGGCCAAAGGTAGACAAGCATATAGATACATAGGATACTGGGTTGGTCGTCTTTCTGCGCTCCCCTCCCCCGACACCTGCCTAGCCAGCCCTCCCAGGATCAGTGTGTCCAAGAGAGGACTTGCTGCTGAGGCTCATCCCCTCACCTACTGCTGGTCTAGGGTGGCCTGTAACCTCATCTCCAGCAATGAGAATAAACATAGCGGATTTTCCAGGTGACCTGGTGAATTGTGGGATGCAGAGCAGATGAGAGCTCAGCATTATTTTCATATTAGAACCTTTCCCCCCTCATTTTCATTCCCAGATTTTTTTCCCCCTTTTCGTTTCCTTTTTATGTTTTGCCAGCAAACACCCAGCTCAAACGTACTCCTGCTCATTTCACACTCCTTTTTTCCACTTTCACAATCACAGCACTCAACTTTTTAGGTTTCATTCCTGCCTCTCCCACTTCCCGCACACACTTCCCTCTGCCCACTGACCTTTGAATGAAACATGATAACCAGTGGCCACATGGCATTTCCCACACACACACTTTTTCATTTCCCCTCTTCCTCTCTGCAAAATGAAACCAGTATCAGGACTCCTAACACAGTGGGATCATTGCTTTTCTGCCAACCCTTACCCCATGCAGGACATCTCTGCACAAGCCATGTCTGTAGAGCCTTCTCTACCCAATACAAGAACCAGGCACTGAAGGTGATGATGTGGTCAACCAGATGACCATCCTCCCACCACACTGGCAACATCCCAAGATAGACAGCAGCCTGTTTTCTCCCACTAGCTAGATATCCCAGTGGAGTTCAGGGAGCATCTCAGGCCAGGAAGATGAGATCACTCGAGAACCAGCCCTCCAGACCTGATCCTGCCCCTTCCCCTCCCCTCTGCAGGCTCTGGTAATCTCCCTTCCATGGCAGAGAGTGAGCTGCTGGAGACAGCAAGATGTTTCAATCAGCAGATCTCTCTTGTCTGAGTCAGACCCATTCCTTGCTGATAAGGAATGAATACTGTCTGTGTCTGTCCAGGTGCGTCTCTCTCTCTCTATTTCTCTTTTCTCCTTCATAAAGCTGTCAGACCAAAAATAACATATTAGTGGAAGAAAGGAACGATAGGTGTAATATAGTAACATGATCAGGAGTCTGGGGGAGCGTGCATGCCTGTCTGGCTGCCATACTGGAGTATCTCTGCAACAGTGGTAAACAGCTATGGGTTAGGAATGGCTTTCACTCCTTCACATGCTTTTCTTCCACTGCCCCCCATCAGACATGGAAAATGGGATGATAAACAGGAGGGAGTGCTTACTCAGCACCTTTCTGCTCCCAAAAGCCACCTATGTTCAACACTGCAGGCAGATCATACATCCCCAGGCCAGANTCAGGCTGCAGGCTGGGCTGCCCTGTGCCCCATTTCCCACCTAGATGAACAAAGAAAAGACATGAGGCAAGTACAAGCAGCATTTCCCACAACCTCTATCAGGATGTTTTAGGGATTTGCAGGGCACCATGAACCTCCTTGTATTTAATTAACAACTTTCCACTGGCTAGTCTAATACCCCTCTGAACTCAAAGCCAAAGGCTGGCATTCAGCCCCAGTTCTGTTTCAGCGACAGTGTGGTGCTGCACTGGGGAGTGAGGAACCCCAGGAGAGACAGCGTCCACCACAGCTAGCTCAGGGCTACAGAAAATGAAGAGGATTTTGGGGACCTTTGTCCTAGGAGGGTGTCCTGTACTGCTGCCTTCTAACACAGCACACCCATCAGTACTGGTTGGTGCTGTCACAGGGTCCTTGGAGGCTCTCTGCAAACTCTCAGACCAGCAAAGACCGATTCTAGTCTGTCGCAGTATGGTACATCCCACAGCTCTCTGCACAGTCCCAGAACCACCTGCAGAAGAGTGGACCCACTAGTGAAGTTTTCCCCTTCCCATGCCCCATAGAAAGGCATGAAATGGCAACAGCCACACTCACAACCACAACTCATCCCTGATGCTCACGTTTGGCCAGCTGTGCTACACAGCATAGATCCTGCCAAACAGTGCCATCACTTTTATTCTGACCTGTTTCAAAGTCTTTTGCAGGTGTCCACAAAGCTGTGTCCTTCAAGCCAGGCAATGGCACAAGGCTGTACCACCATTCTGGTCCCCTCACCCATCAGGCAAAGTACTCAGACACCTCTTTGGACATGCATAGGAATATGTGTTGGGTTAGTGCCCTGCAAGAAAAACCTTCCTTCTTTCAACAGCTTTACAAAATTTTTTCTTTTACCATTTTATTCCCCAGTCCAAAACAACATGTCCTATATTGTAAACCTTTTGCATTTGAGTTGACTGAAAAGGTGGTCAGAACAAAGCACAACCAATTTTTTCAGGAGGATGTGGCATAGCATGGCCACAAGACCTATCCACTGACACAGGGGCACAGCTATGCATAAAGGACTTGAAAATGCAATTGGAAGTGCTGACTGGAATAGGGTCTGGAATAGGCACAAAACATATGGTGGGAGTTACACTGCTGAGGCTAGCTCTAGATTTTAAGGCCTGATGATGCTCACTGGCCTGTTTAACCCATGCCTGGCAAAATACTGTCCATGGAAACCAATGACTTCTGACAGAGCATGGCTTTTAAGTAGGTGTCCAATGCTACCTGAATGATTTCCAGTGAGGGACAACTGATTGCATCTACTGGTTATCTGTTCTAGCATCTAGATATTTTTTCTGCAAAGGAAAAGAAAAAGAGGAAATACATAAAGAAGAAAACGTGTCTTGCTCCCACACAAGTCTCTTATCTTCAACTGAAATGGGTGGCTCCCATTCTAGGACCACCTGGGAAGGGGCCCTCAGGTATCAGGTTCTTCTCACACAGCTCCTACACTTCAGAAAAAGGCACTGCATATTTCAGCACTTTCCAAAGAACCACCCCAGGGCACAACACTGTCACATTTCACAGTAATGCAGATTTTCCATCCCC
The DNA here is from genome assembly GCA_013400535.1 of Scopus umbretta. Taxonomy (NCBI): domain Eukaryota; kingdom Metazoa; phylum Chordata; class Aves; order Pelecaniformes; family Scopidae; genus Scopus; species Scopus umbretta. The sequence goes on from VZTL01033088.1 coordinate 32,416, forward strand.
AAGCTCTGCCTTGAACGATGACATTAATTGAAATGGCTGAAGAAGTGCCAGGGCTGAGATCCAGCTCTGTGACCTGCTCCAAGTACAGGCTTCTATGTGGCTTGTGCAGACCCACTGGCTCTCAACCTGCTGCAGAGATGTTCCTCTTTGCTATTAAATATTCTCCCTCTTGCCCATTCCTTTCCATTTCCTCCACCCCATCACCACAAATCCAAGACCAGGGGAACTGACAGGCAGAAGCAGGCCATCTTGTCCAGTGTCCAACTTGGAGACATGCCAGGCTGAAGTATAATATTCCTGCTGACAGCACATATGCAAATCAGGTCTCCTTCTGCAGTCTCTAATAGCCCAAGACTTGTTTAACTTCACACACAAAGACCAAAATCCCTTTCAAAATGTGTGCTACTATTCCAAAAATTCTAGCTACTTTTGATATGCAAACACCAACTCTCCTGGTTTCAGCTTAATTTAGAGTTCATTTTCTTCCTAGTAGCTGCTGTAGTGCTGTGNACCCAGCCTTCTTATAAAACTTGCCAAGTCCTTGATTTCATTTTCTTAATTTCATCCAGTAGCACTGTGTTACACAGCCTGCATGGAAAGATGTGAAGTGTTTCCTTTAGCAGTTTTTAATTAATTTAACTACTGGTCCCTTCCACTCTTTGTTTTCTATCCTATTCCTTTTCAACCTGGTCAGTTGGAGGTATCTAAGGTAGCCATGAAAACTAAAAAGACAACAAAGTCACTGTGATGATCCTTCAATTAGCTGCACAAGGATGTGCACCATCATGGAAAAAACTTTTCTTCTGCTAATGAGAATTAAAGATCCCATACCTGGGGGATTCTACACTCTGAATCAAAAGACTCCAATCAAAACCTCTGCAAATTTCTGATTAAACCAGACAAAGGAGGGGAGGAAGACACCAAGTCAAATGCTGAATAGATAATAAAATTCACTTCCACTTTTCCTTCCCAGAAAATGGTAAATCTAATAGGCATGACTAAGTAGCTATGAAGGGAGACATGAACAATTTGTAAAGCAAAGGGGAGTTTAAAGTTCATCTCATTTTCCCTTTCTGCAACATCGTCTGCAATCATATTATCATTTAAAGGCCACCTTTCCCCCAGTGGGAAGCGGGTGAGAAGGGTGTGATTCAACTTTGCATACCAAATATGATGAGAGAAGGAGAAAGGCCAGGAGGCATGAGCCAAACAGCCACATCCCTCTGGCACTGTTAAATGTGTGTTGCTTTTTCCAGTTCTTCGGGGTACAGGAAAAAGAAAAATAATGGCATGGTGGCATTTTCTGTCTACGTTCGTACATGGAGGGACCACACCTTTCACTGCTGAGAACAGAGCCAGAACAAATCTTGATTCAACCAACACCAACCTTGTGAGACCCTGGCCACCTTGAGAAACCCCCTGGAAATCAAATGACAATCCTGTCCTTTTCCAGAAGCTGCTGCTGTTCCCTGCTGCATTTCCAGCTCACCAGAAAACAGTCATGCTGCTGTTGGCTTACACCTTTCTCTCTTGCTGAAAGGATTAACCTCATCTCCATGTCACAGCATTCAGGGATGGCAGTTAGGCTGTGCTGATTTGAGGGAATAGGAAAGGATTATCCCAGAGGCTGTGGAGGAATGAAGCAAAGCAGCATGCTCTGCTTGCCCCTCCTGGCACCAATTCCTTGGTAGATAAGTTTTTTCCAGATTACGTCCAATTCCAAAGAAGACTTAATGTACAGTGAATGGCCATGGTGGGATTGAACCACAAGAAGGGAGGCATAAATGGAGGAATGGAGTTGTTTGCAACAGGGAGAAGGATTGGAGAACTGTCACCAGCCAGATATAGTAATGAAAGCACCAGTGAAAGGGATTCAAGAGCCAGTGGGCCCATTTAAGAATGGTGCACATCTGGATGCCAGGAGATCTGGACACTGCTCCCTCTTCTGCCACTGACCTTCTGCAAGTCCACGGGCAAATCACTTTTCTTGGCTTCATTTCTCCCTCCCTTCCTGTGGTAAGTTTGTCTTATTAGCAGCATAGCCCAAGGCAGGGGACCTCGCATCAGACCCAAGCACAGCCCAGGTTGTACAGCAGTGTAACAGAGTCCCCAGTGCCCACCATCCTGCTGGGCTTTCCTCCAAGGGATGCTCTGAGAAGTCACTGCTGCCCCACCAAGAGGGCAACACCAGCAGCCAGGCATGGGAGAGAGAAGCTCACGCTCCATGGCTCCACACACCTGTATCCCCCAGTTCAATAAAATGTCATAAAAGCAGAGAAATTTCACGATAAACACAAATAGATCAATAACATTAGAGCTACTCATAATAGCTGCCTCAGGCTTTTCATACTACACCTTCAAAAATGTCCAGTAGTGAGTAATTAATGACCGAACCAAGTAATTACTTTCTTGATTTTTCTCAAAACTAGAATTCACTGGAAGAACTTTGAGCTTTACTGGTGCTACATAACAAATTAATTCAGTAAGTGCTGATATTACAAGTTTGGGCTGCCCGTTAAAAAACAGCAGTGCTCCAGAGTCTGTCTTTTCTTGCTGTCTGATGTAACCCTTTACATGTTTCTCCAGCTGTCTGCAAGAAAGAAACTCAACCCTCTATCGCTCTGCACATTAACCTTCACAGATTTTGCTGCAGTGCTCTTAGGCCAGGTAGTAGAGAGGTAGCTTGTCTTAGAGGAGGTGCCAGGACCTCAGTATTCCTGTGCTAGCAGCTCGCAAATGGGGATTAAGGCAAATCCTCACCTTATGATTTTACCATTGCAACGAACAAGTAGGAGCGGAAACAGGAACATGGGGGCTTCTCTGAAGCCACACAAAAGCTCAGAGTGGGATCACAAAGAATGCCCGACACCTTTGAATTGCTTTTGCCACATTTGTTTCCAGCAAGCAGGGCATGACACTTCCCATGCAATTGGCAACTGCAGCCTAATCCAGGGACTTTAAACTCTTGAGGAGGGGTAAGAGAGAAACCAAAGAGGATGACCAAATAGCAGTGGATGTGGAGTGCAAGAGAAGCAAAAAGAGAAATGAAGAGATTTGAAATCCTGTCTGTGAAGGCAAGGGCCTCTGTCTCTCCAGCACACCACTCTCCTGGAGTAAGAGGATGGATGTATCTCCAGTTTCTTGCCACCTGTTTTATTCCATACACTTGATTTCTGCTAAAAGTGACATCTCTGAAGACAGCTTGAGGTGCCACCTCAAGACTATCCATGGCTTGTCGTCCTTGACTTCTGATCCACTCATGAAAATCAGGACACAGACTTCTAGCAACTGTGGCATGCCCTGTACATAGCTGAAAGTAACCTTCACAAGATACTTCAAACAAGTCTATTTTTACTTTCTTGTATATTTACATAGCTTCAGGCACTACATCCACCAACTGACCCAACACCATGGGAGGAACTGCATGTAGAGCTGTTCCACAGACAGCAAATGGAGGCAGAGAAACTCAGCACTGCATTCAGACTGCCTGTTTGGGATGCCCATGCAACATTGAGTACCCACTGCAGTATCTAAGAGGAAGAGGATTATGAGCAAGTCAGGCCACCTATTACCCATGGCTGCCAGCCAAACTCAGGAAAGAAACATGCACAAAGCTACAGGACCTCAGGTGTGAGGAGGGATGCAAGTCAGGGTCTTCCAAGACCTCTGGCCTTCCTTGCTTGGCCTATCCTTGTCACCGCAAGGCATCTTGGACACTGGGCAAACTATCTAAATGATCCTAGATTTCAATCATCTGCAGCATGAAATCCTAATAAAATGTATGCTGCAATTGTGTGTGCTTGTACATATGCGTGTATGTGCCCACATGAGAAAGAATACAAGTCAATAAGCAAATTACTGAAGTAATCCTTCCATCCCCACCAGTAATGAATTATTGTTTCCCTGCTCCCAAGAGCATGGTTGTAGCTTGGGAGCTTAACATTCAATCTGACACGGACCTCCAGCATGCACTTTTAATCCCTCTAAGCACAGTGACATCTAACAACAAACCCCTCAAGCAGAGGAAGTGCTGTGTTTCTTTCCCATCTTTCCATTACCATATTTTTAATTGGCTAGGAATATCCTTTGCTTCTGTCAAAACAAATTCTGCTAATTCACTGCTTCAGATTTGAACAGAGGAGCCAGGAACCATGAGAGAGAAGCCAAGAAAATCCCCCTACAAATGAATATTTTTGCAGTGGAGGCACAGCAGGGAGGAGTGGGACCAATCTCAGCTCATCCCCCATTTGCATCGCCAGCCATGTAAGTGGTCCCCAGCACTGCAATCACTTCCAACGTTTTAATGCAGGGCAGATAATGAAGGGGTGCCAATGCAGATGCATCTGTTGACTTGGTCAGAGGGAACTTGAGACAAACAGAAATGATAACGGTAAGAAGGGTATTAAAAGAAAATACAATGGCAAGAGGCCATCCAGAAGTTCAGAGGCCAATAGCTGAGTAAGGCAGAGCTTGGACTATGACAAACAAATAGCCAGTGCTATGGAAAAATAAACATGAGAAGCAGAAGACCCTGGAAGGGAGGCCCTGTCAGAGGAAACATGGTGAAAGGAGGAAAAAAACAAGGAGGAAGCAAAGGGAAATACTGTATGAATTATCATAGAATCATAGAATTATTAAGGTTGGAAAAGACCTCTGAGATCATCTAGTCCAAC
>VZTL01033088.1:45288-59975 GCA_013400535.1 Scopus umbretta
AAAAAAAAAACACCAGGTGGTGGCTCTGGCAGAGGATTTTTTCTGATTTTGTGTTGTTTTTTTAAGCTTCAGCCCAACTGTGTCAAACATTCACAGGACTGGGTAAGGAGAGAGATGATGGTTGGGGTTTTAACTCATAGCTCCATGGCCAGGGCTTGCTTTTGGGTGCAGGTCCAAATCCTTTCCTTGAGGGGAGGTAAAACACCAGCAATCATGCTTCAAGAAGTTTTTCCAGGCTGGGCTCTCCGGGAGCTTTTCTACAGAAAGTTGGTTTGTCAGCCACACATGGACCAGCATCATGCCTCCAGCAAGCATCCAGATCTTCAGCTGCAGGCTCCTCACCTCCAGGGAGATGTTAATTTGAAAATACCTCCCACCAGCATACCTCTGGGTCTCACCGAGATAAAAGAAATGGGACCTATAGCTCTGAGAAGAGATTTTTCCAATTGTCTGTCCCTGGGAAAGGCAGTTTTTGTCAGGTGCCTTGGAGAAGCCATGCTTTGTTCAAAGGGGCTGCAATTGCTCCTGGATGTCCTCTAATTCCTGGATCCATCTCTGACTCAGCATGCTCTGCAGAATACTCTTTAATGGACTGGCTCACTCTGGCTACACGCTTTAGCTCCATGAGCAGATGGACTCGAGGGACAGCAGGATTTATATTTCTTACTTGAGTTGCAGCTTGGCTAGGTGGAAATAAAAAACAAGAAAGAATGAGGAAACAGCATCGTAACAGCATTTACCTCATGGGCTTTGGAGCCTGTATATTCTACCTGGTTAGTGTTTGCAGTTGTTGGTATTAATCCCATGCCTTCCTCCCCATCTGAAGAGGAGGAGGCCCAGAGGGACAGTTCTGCTCTCCAGACCATCTGATGGATGGAAGGGAGCTTCCAGAAGCATGGTGAAATACTCAGCTGACAAAGTTTGTACATCAGTGCCGATTTATACTGGCAGATAATCTGGGCCAGACCATTTCCTTAAAGGCATGCAAAGGAAAACCAGGAAATGCTTCTGACCTCTGAGGGCTTTCAAGGGAGAGAAAAGGAGGCAGAGGTATAAAAGGAAGCTGGGAGATTGACAAGGGCTTGGGAAAGAGCAGCACAATAGGCTCCTAAACTCCTTACCTTTTTCTGTGTTTCACACAATCAGAGGGGAAAAGGAAAAGCAGGAGAGGGAGGAAATTATAATGAATGCCAAACCTTCCCGATTAATTAATTACCCCTTTTATTTTGCAAAAAGGAGGCTAGAGATAGCCACGTCTGCTCCACTTGGAAGGCAACCACTTACTCCAAACGTCCCCCGCCCTTGCCTTGCTGGCGCAGGGATAATTAATCCATTACGGGATGGAACATGCCGCACCACTGTAAAAAGTAGAGATCTATTTCTCCTTTGCTTTTCTCCTCCTCCCCAAAGAGACATCTGAAACATATCATGTAATAAATGTTTCTTGGATGGAAGGAGAGGTATTGTTCTCTTGCCATGGAAATGATCCCACCAGTGGGGCCAGCCAGGAGGGAGCAGGGCCGGATACTTCACTCGGCAGCTCTTACGATATCCTGTATGGCAAGGCAGCCTCCGAAGGACAAAATTCATGATATTCCCTCCAAAAAGCAGCGCTCAGAAGAGGGCAGGGTGAAATGCCTCTAACTGAAGGAGGTGAGCTCAGGCTGCTCCCCAGGGTGTCTCGAGGGTCAGAGTCAGGCTCCCCCCTGCAAAGGCATCCATGGCGCTGCCCAACATGCAATGGGACACCTCTTGGACCAAGGAGGTGGCCTAGAGTCTGTCACCACACACCTGAGAGAGCATCTCCAACAAAGACTCTCCAACCCTAAATCCAGGCCAGTATCAACAACACAGCCCTCTCCATCATACCCTGCCAGTGCGTGGCCAGGGTTGGGAACAGCTTTGCACAGCTCTGGGCAAAGATCAGCCTTTCTACAGGCATCTATCCTTCAGTTCAACACCTGCCTCTGATCCAAAGGGCCTAGAAAAGAGCTGCAGTAGACTCACAGTTTCAAGATGTAATAGACTTGATCACGCTCCAGCAAGTATCATGATTCTTTTCTATTCCTAGCCAGCCGCGAACACTATCTGGGGTGAGATATTTTGCCCTTAGACACTTTTTTCACCCCCCACCCCGCCTGCCTGCTATACTGCCACACACTTAGAAGGGCAGGAGCTCTCTTCTGTTGTGCTCAAATTGCACACAGCACAAAGCCAGCTTCATCAGGGTATGGATTTTCACATCCTCTCTAATTAAAAAAACCCACATGCCGTGCTCTTTGTGCCCCTTTCCTGGTATTTATGCAGAGTACAGCAAGCTATTACATTAAAGGTTTCTTGAGGAGGATGGGGTGGGTTGTCCATTACCTGCCTGAGACCATTTGCTCTGCAGTGGTTTGGTACCCTCAAAGCATGGAAATTGCATGAGATCAGAACTACCCAGCACTGATGTCATCCCTGATCCCAGCATTCCATTTGCATCAGTTTATCAGAAACATTTCTTCTTTCTGCTGACATCCAAATATTCTTGGCATGAAGGAGCTCCTGACATTTGTTCCTGAATTGCCACATTGCAGGAGTTTTGGCTAGGACTAGCATTATATAGGAAGAGTAAAGGGACCTTGTAACTTGGTGAAGATATGTCTTCTACAGTCTATCAGTCTAGATTAGCCTTGGGTCACTTCCTCTATTCCCCAGCTGATTTCTTTTAAGGCTCTTTCAAAGAAACACTTGAGCTCAGTACAATGTTCTTGATTGCAACCAGAACTGGTTGAAAAATGCTGAACTAATTGAAAGAAATTGTCTTTTTCATTCCTTCCTCAAAATATTTCCAGGGTTTTTGGTCAGTACTTGGAACTGTGAAACCCCCCCCCCGGGCTACACTGTACAACAGCAAAAGCTTTTTCCACAGTGTCAGCAGCATTTTGAAAGCCTGCAAGTTGATCTTATGGCTGCAAAATGACTTCTCTGTCTATCAGAGACAGAGGGATGTCACTATGCCAATGTTTTCACCAAGACATCTCTCACACCAACATCCAGGTCGTGGAGAACAAGTTCCCCCTACCTCTCCATCAGCACGTGCTCTGAGCAGATCCCAAAGCTCTCTAGGAGCAGTTAGCTTCATTAATCCTATTTGCCACAAGGGAAACTGAGGCACAGGGTGGCAGTGGCTCCCACAGCAGCAGAGACCTGCCACCTACCAAGTCCCCATGTGGAGCTCCACTCACTAAACCATGACAGGGTGTTCTACCACCTGCTACACACAAACCTCCAAATCCACCTTTAAGCACAAGCCAGCCAGCCAGCCCCCACCCCAAAGTCATGCTGCACTGCCTGGCAAGACCAGCTGTTCCTCCACCCCATCATCTCCTCTTGTGGTTCTCACTGGCCCATTCCTCCTCACCAGCATATTTCATCTTAAACAAGCAGCAAAACAACCACCCACCCAAGATGCCCAGTCTCTCTGGCATAGCAGAGAGGTTTCCACATTGCTCATTTTCTTCCCTGTTGAATTAACACAAGCTAAACAATCTCCTTTCTTCCCCATGTGTTTCTGCTCCAGGCAGCTCTCTCCTTTCTTCCTTTTCCATTTCAACTACCTCAAGAAGAAGGCCCTTCAAGGCAGTAGCGACTTCAAAGACACTAGGTCCAATGTGCGGCAAGTGATAAAAACCTACACAGCATGTGTTGGACAAATTAATATCCCCTCCAGAGCCACCGGCTCCTCAGTCCCAGCAGCACTATAATGAGATGTTATACTGAAGGGGAGGGGGAAGTCGATGCAGAAGGAGAGATGTATTTAATGTATGCAAATTGACTAGCATGCAAATTGCCACTAAGTTAAAAATAACACATTGCATGAAGAGTCCATCTTCTAAAACATTTGTTTATTTGTTAGGGTAATATCGAGTATCAGTCTCCTTGCCTCCTTCTGCATCAAGTGCTCACTTTTAGGGAAGTTTGTGTTTTGCCAATTTGGGGAGCAACTGCAATTTCCTACTGACCTTGGCCACCACACAGAAACACTGGTTCCTTCCCCTTCCCTTTCCTTCCTTCCTGCTTGTAGGCTGCAGGGATTAAAGTCACCTTTCCTCATAGGGGAGATGCTCCAAGAAAAGTGATGAACTTCAAGGACAAAAGCTGTCCCAGCCACCCAGACCAGCTCCTGCTAGCTGGAGCCTTCCCCAGCTGCACAGCATCTGTCCAGGCTGGGCTTGGCTCAGGGTAGCCAAATTAGACCAAAGGCACAATGCCAACCTCAGCTTCTGAGAAATCACAGTGTAAACTCCTTCTCCTACCCTGAGGTCTGCACAGCAGCCTTTTCTCCTGAAGGCTTGGCACAAATAATTAACATTAGAGTCTGTGCTGGTTTTGGCTGGGATAGAGTTGATTTTCTTCATAGAAACAAGTATGGGTCTATGTTTTGGATTTGTGCTGGAAACAGTGTTAATAATACAGGGATGTTTTTGGAACTGCTGAGCAGTGCTTACACAGTGTCAAAGCCTTTTCTGCTTCTCAACCCACCCCACCAGCAAGTGGGCTGTGGGTGCATAAGGAGTTGGGAGGGGACAGAGCTGGGACAGCTGACCCCAACTCACCAAGGGCTTCATTCCACACCATACGACATCATGCTTAGCATGTAATTCTGAGGAAAGAAGAAGGAAGGTGGGGAAGTTCAGAGTGATGGCATTTGTCTTCCCAAGTAACTGTTACACATGATGGAGCCCTGCTTTCCTGGAGATGGCTGAATACCTGCCTGCCAGTGGGAAGTAGTGAATGAATTCCTTCTTAAAGCAAGAGCGCTGCTTTTGCTTTACCTATTAGACTGTCTTTATCTCAAGCCACAAGTTTTCTCATTTTTACTCTTCTGATTCTCTCCCCCATCCCACCAGGCAGGAGTGAGTGAGCGGCTGCGTGGTGCTTAGTTGCCAGCTGGGCTTAAACCACAACAGAGTCCTACCAGTGATGTTAAGCACTGGGGTAGTTACTGACAGAGGCCAGAGCATCAGACTGATCCTGGCTGACTGTTCTCATGGTAAATCCACTGCTGACTACACCTGGTGTTGCAGAGAAGCAGCAGGGACATCAAATGATAAGCATAGTAAGGATGGTAGCTTGCCATTTCAAGACAGGGGTTGCAGATTAAGTCCTACTGCCCGGGAGGCATTCAGACACTAAAAGCACTTGCTTTGTCCAACATTTTGATGGTGAGGCTTTCTGTTTGCTGCAGGTTTAGGAAAGGTCCCAAGTAGGAAGTATTTGTCTCCTACACACCTCTAGAGTAATTCTTCATCCAACCTTGCTGGAGTATGTTAAGACCTTGCAGTATTTAGATGTACGATGCCTTGGGAGATAGAGGTGGGGAGTATATCCATTGGACTCAAGCACAGAGACAGAGGGAGCCCTGGTGAGCTGCAGAGGTCTTACACACAGTTGATGGGGCAGAAGAGGACTGGCTACTAGACAGAAGCTCCAGTCATCCCCAAACAAGAGAACAATACAGGCAAAACGCTCCTTTAGCTGTAACAAATGGGCCTGGGTCAGAGCTGCCACAGCTGGACTGTGTCCAGGTCCCAGAGGGACATGTTCTGGGGTTCCTTTTTTTGATCATTTATTGTTACTCAGCCAAAGATTGACGAAGTTACAGTGCTAGTACAACCCTCCAGCACCTGCCAATAAGCAGATTTATTACTTCACTAGTTCACTCTGCCCCTCTTGGGAACCTTGTTCTTTTGTCCTGTGCATGGTAAGAGCTGTAAAAATCATATAGAGACTAAAAGGAGTCTACAGCAATTAGGATTACTCATTTTATTTCAGCTGTAATCCTAAATCAAGATACAAACAGATATTCACACTGCCAAGAACCAAGTTTACCATTCAAGGGACAGCTGGGCAAAGAGGGAGGCTGTGCTGAGATGCTGAAGCAGCAGGGCTGGGTTCCCCTCTCCAAGTACTGCCTGCTGGGAGCAGGATGCTCCTCCTCTGCCCCACCAAGGGACAGACCTGTGCAGGGATGGTGATGGAAATCCATCCTCTTAGCAGTGAGGGTAGATTTAAAGTAATGGGGTTAAACTGCATTAACCTTTGCGTGGACATGGTCACTCCAGATACAAGTGGCCATTGCTCAGTTTAATGCGAGCCACTTCAATTTGATGTAATTCACTACCTGAGTAAATAAACCAAACCAAATAAAGGGTAATGACTGTGAATGAGTGCCTCCCCAGAGGAGAGTGATTCACTCAGAGTTTACCTATCAAGTCAACAGAGATTAACAACAGACCCCCTGACAGACACCATCTCTCATCTCTCTGCCTGGAGCTCAGGTTCGGAAGAGCTATGGTATCAGAAGAGCCCACTGAGTCCTGCGTAGGAGCAAGACACCAAGGGAGATGACCCTTAATTAAGGCAGGAGCAAAGATCACAAGTCAGGTCAGCAACAACATTTACCCCCAACTACACAATGTCTTAATTCCAGGAGCTCTTACCTAAGCCAAGAAGTTTAAGCATGTCAGGAGGCGGGAATGGAACAGGACAGAGAGATGTTCGTACAGCCATTTCTCACATACAGTGGTGTGGCAGAGCACCACACAGAGCAGCTCTGTCTAGCTGACAGGCTATGGCAAAACTAGCTTCAGCTGAAGACACTTGAAGTTCAAGACTTGTCATGAAGATACAGGTAGCACTGCAATGCTAGCGACCACCCTGCATCACCCAATCTCCTTCACTGGTGAAGGCTAGAAGAGATGGGCTCTTCAACCCTAGTACAGATGTGATGCTACAACAGCAAGGAGTGCAAGAAACTCAGCTGGGATATGGGTGATCGTAAATCATCATCAAAACACAGGGCCACCAGGCAGCAAAATGGGATTAAAGAGATTCATGGATGGTAGATTAAAACAAACAAACAAACAAACAAACAAACAAACCCAAAACCCAGAGATTACAGGGACAAGGCAAGAAATACCGATGACTGCGGATGCTGGGCACAAGGAGAATCGATGGCAAGAGGGGCCCGTGAGAGGCCCAGGTGCTCTTTCCACAGGGCACCTGATGATGATGATGACAGAGGGAGGGAGCAAGCTGAGCTAGATGAACCACTGGTCTGGCTCAGCAAGGCATTTCTCTCCCACATGTTCTGTCTTGCAGGTTGCTCTTTCCCACACCACTCCATCTAGAAGCCTTCTGGCCCCCAGGCAGCGCATTCCCACCATTGTGGCAGGCAGGAGTCTCTCACCCACCTATCCAGAAGAGGATGGATAACGGTACTTAATGCAATGGCAGCTGCTCTTTCAACTTTCCCTGAGCTCATCCAAGTCAGATGTTTATTTGATGCACTCCCCAGACAATCTCCCTCTCCCTACCCCATACTTCTTCCTCCAAGTTTGTCATTTCCAATGACATGCCCCCAGTGGTGACTGAGAGCTGGTGGTTATCTCTTTCTGTCACTGAGGGTCGAGGTGAACGATCCTGCCATGTGGTGCATTTTTCAGAGGATGAATAGTGACTGAGCACAGCGTGGCCCTGAATCCCAATGAGCTGCCACCCTACCACAAGGGTTCACTAACATTTTCCCAGTGTCAATCATACATAAATAGATTATCCTTCCCAGCCTGAAGCACGTGGGCCGCCTCCCTTTCCCATTCATGAAAGCCCAGCAGCTGCTGGTGAGAAAATGCAGAATAAGGAACACGCTTGGACATTGCATGCTGCTACACCTGCTCCCTTCACTGCACGCTTAGGTGGGAGGTACCTTCTGGAGTGTAGGAGCTTCTCCAGGAGCTCCAGGGCACAGCCTAATTCCATCACAGAGCTCACCTAATCCCAAAGGTCATTTAATACAATTTGCTGTCTGGTATACCAAACTAGTTTGTTTAGCAAACAGCTACCAGCAAGAGCTGCTGTTGACCTGTTGTATGAAGACGACTCGGAGTTGCTAAGCAATTTGTTTCCCCATTAACTCAGTGTCCTCTATCAGCTAAGTCCTGCTCTGATTCCTTGACCTAACACACATTCAGCCAGCTATCCCAGGCCAAGGACAGACCAACCTCTCTTCTCTTAGATGAATATCCTTTTTTTACCATTCATTAGTGCCAATGACTGCAGGAGGGGCTGCAATCTTGAGACTTGAAGGTTATAGCATGTTGGCTGGTGAATTTGAGCTTATCCCAAATTAGGCAGCAGTATCAGGAATTTCTACTTTCTCTATGAGGTCTGTTCTCTACTAGAATTGCTGAACAGCCTGGATACGTTCCCCACCAAACGGCACAAACTGGAATGCTTCCTAATTAACTGCATGGGAGAAGATAAAAATTCACTGCTCTCCCCAATCCTGCAAAAGTCAGAGATGCACAGAAAGCCACCGTACAAGCCTGACACAGGAACAGGAGAGACAGAGCAGCCATGGTGAAACACATACTCGCCAGCACGACAGTTTCAGCTTAATCATCTAGGGCACATTAGGTGGCCACTTTCATAAGGCGGAGCACACCCACAGGACCAAATAGCAGGGCCTGAAAATTGGGATTGTCACAGCTCAAAGCACAAGGATATGCACTGCAAAACTCTAATTGTATGATGCTGCAGCAGCATGCAGGATGGTCAAACAGCTGGCAGAGGAAACTCGGACACCTCCAGGCCTGCTGTTACCTGTCCCAAGCGCTTCAACCATGGCATCCTTTTCCTGTTCCATTAATTCCTGCCACAACACAGCAACTCCAAAGAATGGCAGAGAGGGAACAACACAGCTTGCTAATGTCCATCACATCCCAAAGCCTGCACCAAGACCTCCATTGGTCCCATGCCTAATTCCCAGCTACTAGATTCAGAGAGGATCTTATTTTTGAAAGGATCTGCTACAGCTCGTGACCTGTCACTCAGGATCAGGAAGGTCACAGCTAAAGGAGACTCCAGGCTCCTCACAGCTGTCATTTTTCTAGCTCCTTGCTGAAGCAGTTTCATCACAGCTGCTCTGGTTGCAGGAGTCATTGCTTGGTTCGGCTCCCAGCTTTCCTTCCTGCCATCCAACTGTGGCATGCCTGCTATGATGTGGAAATCAAGGTACTGCAGCAGTAATGAATTATTGCTCACAAAAAGTGAATCACAACCCAAAGATCCAGGGTGAAGTGACCTCCATGAATATCTTCACACATGCTTCCTTTGAGGATTCTGTGTCTATCACCAAGGCTGCACAGTAAACCAGAGATTAATGCAGAGCAGAACAGAGTATTCCTAGGAAAGAATACAAAGCAGGACAAAGGCTACCTTGTCATGCCTTCAGTTTCCTTCCCATACTTTTCTTTTATTTATTTATTTCAGGAAAAACCTCCAATGCCCAACTCCCAGCTTTCAACTCTGACTTTGCAAAATGCAAGAACGCTATAGTAACCTCCCTCCTTTGTAGGAAAGAAAAGCTCCTGGATAATCAAGTCCCCAGCAGACTTTCCAGGCTGCCAACACACCTTCCCTCACACTGCTTTCAGAGGGTCTAGCCAGACAGAGTCACTCAGGAAATCTCATATTTAAGCTCTGGCAATGAGAGGGAGGCATGGTGAGCTCCTGTTCTCTGTGGGTAGAAATACATCAAGTCTGTGGGTAGAAATACATCAAGTCCCTGCTGCAGGACAGACCTAGCTCCCAGGCTTTTTCTTTCCCTGGAACTAGAAACCTTTGTATCAGTCACACAGAATTCCATTAACTCTGCTAGTTTTCCTTAAAACCTCTGGGCTTCACTCTGGTGTCAACCACACCAGAAAATCTCCAACTATATAGACCCATGCTGGGGCTGAAAACTATGTCTTAATGCCAGTCATCTGCACCTAGGGAGTCTCACCGAGGTTTACAGAGCCCCAGCACTGGTCGTTCAGCAAACCCCATTAACTACTTTGACCCTTAGCAGGAGCCAGGGAAGGTATTGTGGGATCACTGTTCTACCTGGCTTCAAAAGGCAGCCAGAGAAGCAGAGCCAAGAGCAAGTGAGAAAGCAGAGCTGTGTGGTGAGGTTTCACGTTGCATCTCAGCAAAAGGCAATTTATGCAAGTCCTTCTTGGCACATCCTCTGTGCCTTACTCTGCTTGTAAAACACTCTGAAGGCCAGTCAAAAGCAGTTTCTATAGAATATTGTTTTTCTTTCAGAACAACATTTTCAAGGTCTTCCCCTTGCATCCACACAGCGCAGAATTATCTCCCAGAAGTTGCTAGTAGACCTTCACATACACTGCGGCAAGCTACAGCAGAGAGCTACCACCATGCTTTAGGGGCCAAGCAAAGAACTGAGACTAACAAGGAAAGGTCAATCAGTTGGCAAATACATGCTGCCCAACAACTTTATTTCATTGAACTTCTTTCATATACGTATTTCACAATCAAGCACATCACGGAGTACCTATGGCAGAAGTGTTTAATTAACATAACACAGATTTTGAAGCTTTTTTATTTTTAATGGACAAGAAATGAGGTACTACTTGCACTGGCTAGGTGTGCAAGGTGTGGTCTATGTGAGGAGGTGCCAGGGTGAACACAGGATGACTTGTAGCTGCAAGGCAGGCTTTGGGACAACGGCTGGCTGCAGCACAGATTAAGCACTGGCGAGACGGTACACCAAGAGAAACACAGAAACATAAATGCACTTGTATCTATTTTTTAATTTACAGCAAAGGGTAGAAAGCATTCTCATCAATTTCAGTGTTGGAGGAGCTTCCATGCAGATACAACAGTCTGTTCTGACCTATTGACATTTCTGCAGGTCTGCAATTTGTACATGGGGGCTGTCACTTTAAATTTCAATTGCCTGCTTTTTCCATCACAACAGCCTGATATTTTTTGCTTGTGAAGAATAAATATTTACAAACCTTAACTCTTGCCAAGAAAGGCATTCTGTTCCAGAATTTTCTTGGGTTTTGTTCTGTCTTTAAACAGTTTTAGAAATCGTTGCCCAATACTTTAATTTCTGTTATTAAAACAAGTGATGCAGTAAAAAGATATACAAACGAGGGGACAGACCACAGAAGCTCACTGTTAACATTCAAGGGTTTTCAGCAATACATTGGAAAATGGCTGAGAGCATTTGCAGGAAACACAAAGGATAATAGCACAGTAACTCCAAACAAGGACAGGTCACCAATCCATAGGAAATATGTTTTCTTGGTAAACTAATGGCAGTTCAACAATTTCATGCAAGAAAATGTGAGGCTGTAAACAGACCAAACAAAAAAAGACTCAAGACAAACACCCACTCAGTGCAGCAGCACCTCTCCTCCAGCCAGAGAAGCTGACTTCACACTACTCAAACATCTAGAGAGCTGCAAACAAAGATCGAGTCCCAGAAAGAAGCAACCAGCTCACCATTTAAAAAATGTTTGTCATCCCTAAATACTTGACAACCCACATGCATGCAACATCATCTCCAAGTGCAATGGGTTGCAGAGGAAGGTTTAGCAAGCCCCACTTGGGGCAGCAAGCAAAGGACAGGGTAGACATCTGACTAAACACAAGCTTCCAGCATCAAGCCGAGGCTAACCATACTTTCTCTGCCCAGTGGAGTATAAATGGAGTTGTATTTCACATTTGCTACCTGGTGCTGGCAAGAACATTGTGTCCAGTTTTTGTATTCACACTTACAAAAAAAAAGTGTCAGAAACAGAAAGTTCAAATAATAGCTCCAATAATAATTTAGGGTGTGAGAAAACAGCCTTAAGGTGAGAACCTTAAGGAGTTCAATTTAGTTTCCTAAGAAGAAGGTTAAAAGGCAGCTTAACTCTGGTCCATGCATTACTACACAAAACAGTTCCTGATATTAGTGGCTCTTTAATCTTGCTAACTGCAATCCAACAGTCAGAGGCTGGAGCTTGAAACATCCAAAAACAAACCTTAGGTGAAAAGTGTTGCCATATGCATCTGTGAGATTTAGATGTCTTTCCAGAAGAGATGTTCCCACTCGGTAACAAGTGGTTGGCCATACAGCCAAAATTCAGGGGTCGCATCCTCTTGCCTGATTTATGCTGAAGCCAAAGCAGCTCTCCCTGATTTCCCCAAAGCCCCATTCCTCACCCATCCCAGCTTCAGAGGTGATGGTGGAGGTAGAGACAAGTTCAGACCCTACACAGGTTGCCCAAAGCAGGGCGAGAAGGTCACCCAGACCACACGGCTGCTGGACTCTGCTTTCTGGATGTCTGTTGCAGGAACACAAGCAGGCAAGCAAGGACACAGGCATAGCTGAGCTGCAGTGGGACAGCAGAGGGAAACCCAGAAGGAGAGGAGATCTTCAGCACGTTTGCATTACAGTCACTGCCAGAAGGCAGCAGCCAGAATGGGCAACCTGGCAGCTCCTGTGGACAGAGAGATTGAGAGACCAGGCTGGGAACAATGAGATAAATAGTGGAGATAGATGATGCATTGCATACCCCACACACAATATATAGCTGCTTGACTCTATTAGGTAGATGGATGGCAGGGAATTTAAGAAGAGAAATAGATTTTTTTACTAAGCTAATTAGCTAAAAAGGCTTGTCTGGAAACACGGGCCCCATTGTGTCTGAAGTTTGCTGACACACGGCTCAGAGCAACATTTTTCTTTCCTGTTATTACTCTTGCCTCCCAGAGCATCCCTCACAGGCATATAGAGAGGGATAGTGATCCCTGCAGCAAACTACTGGCACCCAAGCCACCCAACAAAATGCTTAAGTGACACAGTAAATACATATATGTATGTATACATGTATAGATGCACATACTTGCATATGCATGCGTCTACATATATACACAAACATACATTACTTAAAAATGCATTATATACATGTATGTATATATAAAAAAACCAAAAACAATTCAAAAGCAAAGTTGCCAATCAAAACCAGTATACTGCTTCATGTTAGCCTGCCCCTTAATTTAAAAGCAAAACAAGGGGTACTTGATGAAATATAAAGGCTGTAGATTTGAGAGAAATAAAAGAAAAATATGACCTGACCCAGCACAGTCTCTTCTGGAATCTACAACTCCAGNGTGTCACTGCTGCTGTGTCTTTGGTTTGATTTTCTCCTTCTGCAGTAGTTGGTACCCACCAAAGACACTCAGCTCACAACATCAGTGAGAATTTTGCTGTCAGCTTCCTAAGGTTTTCTGGTGCAGTTTTGGGACACTTACCTGCCACAATCTGAAAGTAATATCACTATACTCTTGGAGGGTTGTTCCTATATGCTGGCAGCAGGTTTACACCAAGCTTAACCTGTCATTCCAGGACCACAGGTCCCACATTTACTACTTTTTACTGCTTCCATACTGCACAAGTTGTGTTGGCCAGCAAAGCACTGTCTCTTCCATAAGCATTGCTCTGAGCCCCATCACAGAAGAACTCCAGGTATTACCAGGTAAATTTGGCAGCGTTTGAGCTATCTCTACCAATTCAGAACTACCCAATATGTTTTTTTATAACATCCAAGAAGCAACCTTGGCATTTCCAGTGTTTGCTAGTCTCAGAAGTTAATGCCCTCGTAATTAATGAGCTGACAGAAAATGTTGCAATCTGCTGCCACNNNGGAGGTAGAGACAAGTTCAGACCCTACACAGGTTGCCCAAAGCAGGGCGAGAAGGTCACCCAGACCACACGGCTGCTGGACTCTGCTTTCTGGATGTCTGTTGCAGGAACACAAGCAGGCAAGCAAGGACACAGGCATAGCTGAGCTGCAGTGGGACAGCAGAGGGAAACCCAGAAGGAGAGGAGATCTTCAGCACGTTTGCATTACAGTCACTGCCAGAAGGCAGCAGCCAGAATGGGCAACCTGGCAGCTCCTGTGGACAGAGAGATTGAGAGACCAGGCTGGGAACAATGAGATAAATAGTGGAGATAGATGATGCATTGCATACCCCACACACAATATATAGCTGCTTGACTCTATTAGGTAGATGGATGGCAGGGAATTTAAGAAGAGAAATAGATTTTTTTACTAAGCTAATTAGCTAAAAAGGCTTGTCTGGAAACACGGGCCCCATTGTGTCTGAAGTTTGCTGACACACGGCTCAGAGCAACATTTTTCTTTCCTGTTATTACTCTTGCCTCCCAGAGCATCCCTCACAGGCATATAGAGAGGGATAGTGATCCCTGCAGCAAACTACTGGCACCCAAGCCACCCAACAAAATGCTTAAGTGACACAGTAAATACATATATGTATGTATACATGTATAGATGCACATACTTGCATATGCATGCGTCTACATATATACACAAACATACATTACTTAAAAATGCATTATATACATGTATGTATATATAAAAAAACCAAAAACAATTCAAAAGCAAAGTTGCCAATCAAAACCAGTATACTGCTTCATGTTAGCCTGCCCCTTAATTTAAAAGCAAAACAAGGGGTACTTGATGAAATATAAAGGCTGTAGATTTGAGAGAAATAAAAGAAAAATATGACCTGACCCAGCACAGTCTCTTCTGGAATCTACAACTCCAGGAAGTCACGGAGACACACACCAGTGGAACAGACATTTTAAGGGACTGGATAATTTTATGAGCATTAATAACATTTGCAGCTATGCAAGCTAGTAAAATGTTACAAGGGTAATCAAACTTCATGCTTCAATGTGTAAGTTGATCACCTGTGAGCACTGGGAAGGAATTTCCTCTCTGGTGCTGTTATACTGAGCAAGTAGCCAGCTGCACCACAGGGGTGTTTTGTAAAAAAAA
>VZTL01033088.1:60142-124027 GCA_013400535.1 Scopus umbretta
AAAAGTTGCAAATGCCCGACAAAAGAAAAAAAAAAAAAAAAAAAAAAAAAAAAAAAAAAAAATTTACAGACTTTGCTCCTGTGCCTACCCTTCTGTTAGCAGGAATCCAGATACTGTTCAGCCAGCTGGGGAGGAAGCTGAAGGGAAGATGGGACATAACAGAAGTGTCAAAATAGTCCTTCCACTTAAAAATAACCAGCTCATGGATTTACAGACAGAAGCCCAAAGGGCTGAACAGGACTACTATGTGCTGTCAGGCATTGGTGGGAAAACACAAAAGGCATGGTGATGTTAGCAAGCAAGCGAGCAACGTGTTCCAGGAGCTGTCCCTCTCCAAAAACAAAAGCACTGGAGTTTATTGGCAAAACATTTGCTCTAGGCTCTCCACTGGCTCACCATGGTCAGACCAGAGCAGAGTCTGGTGTGTTTTCCTGTGAAGTACAGTCCTTGGGAATGCAGGATTACAGCCCCCTGCCATACCCACTTCCACCCATCCATCCTGGTTAGAAACCACACTTATCACCATGGTAACCAAATACCAACCTGAATTGTTCACTAAATGTGAGAAGCCTACCCCCAGCCCTGGCTTCACTGCTTGTGTTCCACCTGCCCTTGAGAGCAGGTTCAAGACCCAGGGGTCTTCCCTTTCTTCAGCCTTTGTAGGAAGAGGCAAGACACACTTCCCTGGGACAGGAGGAAAAAACATATTAGAATTAAGAAGTACATCACTTCTCACCTGGGGTCTTTTTTATTCACAGATTCTTCGTTTGAGCAGGAAAAGGTATGTTCCAATGAGAACGATGAAGATCCACCAATCAACCTGGCCATGCATGAGTCTTGGCCCATATTTCACTTCCTTTCTATTTTGTCCTTAAAGAGCATCAGTTGAATATTCCTTTGGGAGAGAGGAGGCAGAGGACCTGGGGATTACATGTGTCAGTCACCCTTTCATCCCCTGGCAATCATTCTCACCCTGACAGTGACCTCCAGGCCACAAAACCCATATTTTTCTGGACCCACAGCATCTGAAGACTACGCTCACTGCCCTCCAAAGACCTTTCTGAATTATGCTCCCTCCTCAGCAGCAGCAGTTGGCCCAGAACATGATATGCCCCGAGAAAGCCGTAACTTCCCCCATCAGGACAGGAAAGCACTTTAAATCAAAATTAGAAGAGCACTGTCATCAGAGACCGGACCTGACACCACATGTGATGGCATGGTGACAACAGCTATGTGCTCAGATAGATTTTAAAATTATAGGCAATGAAGTATGACATCATGATGACATCATGGAAGAAGAAGTTTAATTCACAGCTCAGAGGCTATCAGTTACTGTTTTATTTGAAAACCTGTCATTATCTGCATGAGCAATGAGCAGAACCAATCATTTCCATGGGTCTTAATGGCCACCATAAATTTTGAACACTTATGTCAACACAGCCACCTTCTCGTACACATACAAACCCATCTGTTGGCACCTGCAATGCTCCCTCAATATCCTGGTGCTACAAAACCCACAAGCATATTTCAGGCATAATCATGGCAAATAAAAGAAATTCACAGTTGGTATGAGATCACACACATTTGGCTTTGGGGTGTTCAGATACCTGCACACATTTTTGTTCACTGCCACACTCAGGTGGGTACATCATAGACTATCCCTCTGACACTTGCATGACCTTTAAACTATATTTTAAAGTCCATTTTGACAAGCACTCCAAGACAGATGCTTCAAGAAGATAGCTCATTGCAGGCTGCCCATCTCTACCCCCCTTCTGCCAAGGCAAATAACAATATATGTTAATAAAGTATTATTTTCACACATATATATATACAGCATGCAGCACAGTAGGTTACATCAGAGGTAGAGGTGAATGTGCTCTGCCAGTGAAGTTGAAGCAAGTGGAATATTTTGGGATGTTTTTATGAGTAGATGATACTAATCTGGCTACTCTCACAAATATGATCTGGCTCATGTGGTCTTACAGGCAGTTAACTCAGTCTTCATAAAACCTCCAGCAGTGATAAGGGGTGGATTTTTCATAATATTCTAGATATAGAAGAGGTGTCTCTTGTCTCTGCCTCCTTTTTTTTTTTTATTTTACCCATTCCTGTGAAAAAGCAGTGACACAACCCAATAGATATCTCCTAGAGTATCAAAGCATATCAGAGACCTCTTGACTGTGTTATTTCCAGTCATAAGCTAGGAAACTTCTCCATCACAATGAACTGCCATTTCCAATTTCCTGACCTCCATCGTATTAGATTAGGCCAAACAGTCTGATCTTTACCAGATACCTTGGAAATATAGAAATATGCTTCTATTTTCTCCCACCCAGCTGTAAGATACAATTCCCCATACATATTAAAGTAGCAGGACTGACTGATTTTCATCAACTGCAATGGCACTTGTCCCGCTAACTGCTTACAGATCCTGTGGAAAAAACTCATCACGTACAAAAGCGATCCCTCTATGTTATCAGTGTGATGGGGAAATGATTACCAGCCACTTGGGACCTTCTAAACATCCTTGACTCATTCTTAAAATCCCTGGCCAGGATGCTTAATGGTGGTGCCTTTAAGGGAGTTCAGTTGATAGGCATCAAACATGGTACCAAATTCTGACACATTTTTAACTGTTGATGTACAATTAACCTTGCTGATGCATAATCCCTGAGAATTTGTTTGGCACAAAATATCCAACTTCTTCTAAGGGAAACCTCAGTAGCAGTATCAGCTGGATCACAACTCAGTGCAGAGTTCACTTCATTTTCAAGATATTTCATAAGATAGTCTTTACACAATCTCAATTCATTACTTCTGCAGAAAGATCAAGGATAAACATTGGGTTTTGGAGATGAAAGAACTTTGCAAGACACCTTCTCTTTTCTCACAGGCAATGAATAACCCCAAGAACAAAGCAGTGTCATTTAAGAAGGGTTGTTGGATGACTCACTTTTGAGTGAGTTTGGGGAAGGCTGTTGGTATTCAGGGAGGGCAAAGACATGCTGAAATTCCTCACGTAAACCCCACTTCAATTCTCAGGTCTTGCAGTCACAAAAATCACCATATCATTTCAGATCTGCACCTCTGATTACTTGTAGGCTTTCTGGAAGTGTGACTTCACACTAATATCCAGCATTGAAAGTGATTTTTAAAAAGCCGGTGAGTTTTTCTTAACCCAATTTCCATGGTCCTCATCACTAACACACAATTAACAGATAATTTTAGGCAACTTCTGAGACAGCAGCCTGTATGCAACACTCTCCATGCTCAACATGGCTAACACACTGTACAGCTACACATATGCCAACCAGAAGATACAAAAATGGGCAAAGGATTGACTATATTACCTAAAAGTTGTTGTATACATGTAGCTTGGAGTTAAACATTGAGAGCTTATGTGACCATAGGACTAGCAATTACTGAATTTGTTACTGCTTCAGCTATCATGACAGGCACTGAAACAAGTCTTATTTATATGACATAGTCATATAAAAATGCTTTTTTTTTTTTTTTTTTTTCAGAAATTCTTCTAGGATGTCAATGTGCTACACATGGCTCTGTTTTGAGACCTCTCCAGACGGAAGATCAGGCAAGATACACAAGCCTTTCAGCCTGCCAAGTTTCATACTTGTTAAGATTAAGCCTGAATTTTGAACATTTTCTATACAGTGCCTCCATGAATGAGATTAAGGAGGGCCTCTTGCCATTAAATGTTGGCTGAGTGCATGCAACACACTCCTGCTCGATTGCTGCTACAACCTTTTGAAGCAGGGTGAGCAGCTCCCTGCCCACTGCTGTAACCGAGCAAGAAGAATACATGCGGGGAGCAGGTAAGACAAATTCAATTTCCTTCCCTGGCTGCAGGGATTCAAAACCACCTCTCACATCATCCCACAGGGTTCCCTAAAGGCTCGGTTCATCACTGTTGTGCTCCAGGCACTAATTTTGTATTTCCTTCTGTAGCTTAGGTTCAGGATCTTTCTTTGGAGCCTGAACCAGAGCCCAGACGTTTCCCCTCTTCTTCTGCCAATGTCCCAGTCATAATGGAGACAGTCATCCCCACCCGCCTACTGGTACCCTGCATTCCTGTCCTCTTAGCACACTGACACAGCCACACCAAGCCAGAAGACAGGGTGGGCAAAGGAGTCTCTTAGTTGTCTTAGTCCAGGGATGCCAGACCTCCCAGATGTGAGGTCTGAACAATATGTTACTGATGTCAAAACCCACCAGCGTCTCCTGTAAGATGTTCTGCCTCCAAGTTCAGGGTGGCTGCATTCCTGAAACACATGCTCCTAAGGCAACAGCTTCATCGCATCACTCTTTCTTTCAGAACTTAAGAAGGGGACATTATGGCAGATGCTGTAACTGGGACTCATCACATCTACCCACTGAGCAGCAAAGAAAACCCCCTGTTGTGTTCCTACATTTAAGCATCATGCTACCACAAATTACAGCTCAATTAGTCTCTCCTGAAATCCATTACAAGTCTCCATAAGAACATGGTCCCAGCTACTGCACTATCTAGGCAAGTTGAGGCAGTAAATAGAAAAGTCTAATTGGGAAGGGGGGAGATGATATTTCCTGATGTTAAAAATATCTGACACTTCCAAGAAATAACGGTATAAATAGAAAATTAAACCATTCCTCCTCCAAAAATATTTCATAATTACATGTCATAAAAATAATTAGGTTATGGTGAATTAGTACAAATGTTTACAACAAAATTGCCATGCAAAACATTATGGGTAATAACATGCTAATTGCTGTAGAAGCAAAAGCTGATTATGTTTCAGCAATATTAAAAGTTGCCAACTCGGCGCTTCTATCCAAGCTTCAATATCTCTCAGCAGTATCTAGGGACACAAGGAAAACTGGTGATGAGCAAAGGAGGTGGCAGGTAGGCAGGCCTGTGCCCTGCTCTGCCAAGCATTTTCCTCCTTGAGTGTCAGTTCCTAGAAAGCTCATGCCAGATAATACTCAAGCAGCACTAGTGGAGGATGTCTGCACCAGCCCTTGCTTACTGTCCTGGTTTCAGCTTAGTTCATTTTCTTCCTAGTAGCTGCTATAGTGCTGTGTTTTGGATTTAGTATGAGAGCAATGCTGATAACGCGCTGATGTTTTAGTTGTTGCTCAGTAGTGTTTACACTAGTCAAGGACTTTTCAGCTTCCCATGCTCTGCCAGGTGCACAAGAAGCTGGGGAGGGGGCACAGCCAGGACAGCTGACCCAAACTGGCCACAGGGCTATTCCATACCATATGGCGTCACGCTCAGTATAGAAACTGGGGGGAGTTGGCCAGGGGGCAGCGATCGCTGCTCAGGGACAGGCTGGGCATCGGTCGGCGGGTGGTGAGCAATTACATTGTGAATCACTTGTTTTGTATATTCTTTTATCATTATTATTATTTTCTCTTTCTCTCCTGTCCTATTAAACTGCCTTTATCTCAACCCACGGGTTTTAGGGTTTTTTTTCGGTTCTTTCCCCCATCCCGCTGGGGCAGGGGGAAGGTGAGCGAGCAGCTGTGTGGTGCTTGGTTGCCGATTGGGGTTAAACCACAACACTCCCAAGGTACAACTTGGTGAACATAGAACAACTGGAGCACCCAGTGTAGGTTTCAGCACAGTCACCTCTCCATCTGCTGTGAGGAGATTACCCGGGCTGGGGGCTGCCCAGGCAGGTCAGAAGTAGCCGAGCTAGTTCCTGCAGAGCCGGCTCCGGTCCAGAATAGCGCAGTCATTATTTGGGTTGCTAGCTTTGAGCCAGTTCCATGCAGACACCATCTGAGCATCTGCTCTGCTTCAGGCAGACAGCTCTGCCCAAAGACAGGCAGACAGCCTGTGGCCAGCACGGCAGCAGAGACAACTACCCAGGACCCCATAAGCCTGGGCAACACCACACTGCAGAACAGTGCTGAGGCTGAGGTGACGTGGCATTCCGGTCCTGCCCACAGCACCCTGCCTACAGCCTGAAGTGTTCTCCCTGCTGCTTTTGGGAAGAGCAGGGGTTGCCACAGGCTTGGTCCCACCACACACCAAGGCTGAGAGGTTGACCACTCCTTCTCTCAGACTGTCCTATGCTGGCCACGTCAGACCCCTTGGTCACCAACAGGCAGGCAGAGAGTGGCCTCTACCCATCAAGGGGTCAGGAACCTCTTTTTCAGCCCACCATACATTGCCTCCAAACTCCCACTCCAATGAGCTCCTGTCCTACAGGACCACAGGTCTCCAAGGGGTGAGCTACATGTGCTAGCAGACTGTGACATGGTTTGCAGTAGCAGCAGCAGCTGCCTGAAGATGTGCTTTTGCACTGCATAGATGTCCTCCTGGGAGGTGAACTGTCTGGAGCCCAGATCTCCAACCTGCTGCTCAGCTAACTCATGTGTGCGATGTTTATTGACATGGATGCCCATGATCCAAGATGTCTCAGAAGAATTGAGGTCTGCATATTTCTAGAGCTTGGGCAGAGGTCTTTCACATGTCCGAATAAATCTATTGAGATCCTTATGGGTCACGTTTGTTTGTCACCAGATGTGGCTAACTGCTGTTTAACAAGGAACACTAAGTAAAGTTTGGACATACTAGTCGAAGGTGTGAATTTAAAGTGGATTACTTCAAAGTTAGTAAATCCCTATGGGATGCCCTCATTCAGAATTGAGGTGACATTAATTGGGTTTACCAACCTCATTTCCAAAGCAAATTACGATAAACCGGATTACATTTGAATGAGGCTGTTCACATAGAAATTTAACACAGTTTAACTAATCCTCTTTAAGAGCAAATTTGGCTTAAACCCTCTAAATGCCCCATATTCCCTGCAGGGGAAGTGCTGAATTTTACCTTTGAAGACTTCATCATCTTTGTCCCTTTTTTTTTTTCCCCCCAGGTTGAAAACAAGGTGCTTTCCAAAAGGCAGAACTTCCTCATCACCCTTTTACCAGTGTCCAGAGCCAAGGCAATTCTCAAACCATTACAGATGACCTGAGTGAATCATCCAGCAGCAGGCAAAGCCCATCTCTTAAAAGGGGCTGTGGATCTGACACCTGCCCCAAACCCTGCACCTCTCTGCAGGCTTCAGAGATGCCCCTCATACAGACACCGCTGAAGCACCTCCTCATCCCGGCCTCCCAAGTTTGCAAATAGTGAATGAAAGCAGCTATGGAAATTATTTTTTAAAAAAAAAACAAAAAAAACATCATTTCAGACGTGAATTCCAACGCTGGCTAACAAGAGGCTTTGCTGTGAATAGACTCAGCAAGTGGTTCAAAGCCCAGCCTCTCCCTCCCGCTCAGCTTCATGGTGTTAAAAGCGGTGTTTCATGGCGCTGGTGCACTACCATCTGCTGTGTCCCGTTCATTATGCACCGATTCACACCGGGCAGCTCCCGGCAGAAAGCTAAGACTGAGGTAAACTAGTATTTGAAAACAAAGGAGGGCTCTCTCCATCCTAATTAGCGGCAGGTCGCAGAGTGCAGCAGCGGAAGGCGAAGGTCACTTCCCACAAGGCTCTGCTCAGGATGCCAAAACACCCACTTAATTCAAGCGACTCAGCGGGCAGAGTCAGACCAGAGCAATTACTCTCCCTGGATTTCCCTAAGGAAGGTTTTAACAATGCAACTCTTAGAAAAAAAACGTGACTGCAGGAGCTCTTTATTCTGCCACCTTAGGGCGGGAGGAAGCGCAGTCTACCCTGCTGCTGACTCCGGGAACAGCACTCTCTTTGTGCCTCTGCACTGGGAGGCAAGCTTGGAGATTGTTTTTTGGGGGGGTTGTTTTGGTTTGGGTTTTTTTTCCCCCCTCCCTAAGAAATGAATAAGACCAAATTTTAACATTTAAAAAAACAAAGACGAAAAAACCCACAAACACGAAGACCCTTTGTAGTGGGTCAAATTCCCTCTGAGCACTCCAGGTTTCCTTCCAGATGCTGCCAGTGAGAATTAACCTTTAAAGAAACTATCTAAGCAGGAACTCTGGGAGCCTTCATGGGAGATGCAGCTTCTCTGCTGGGATACTCTCTGCCTGGCCTAGCCCAAGAATTCAGCTGTTCTGTTAAATGATTCACTGCACCCCAGCCACCTCACATAAGCAGCTTTTCCAAAAGGTCAAAGCATCATTTTTAATCTCAGTGGATATTTCCTCCTTGCATACACCCTGGGTGATGTTCGTCCGCATCTGCCATCCTACTCACACCTCTTACAGCTCCATGATGCAGCAGCTCTCCCTTCAAAAGGATTTGCACAGTCACCGACATCTTCTGCCTGTGGCAGGAGCATTTTCCAGGGGTGCTGCATAGGAATCCAACTTCCTTCATCCCTTTGAAAGGCTCCAGAAAGGGGAATTCATAGTAATTTTCAGTGGGAAAGGAAGACTGAGATTTTAGTGGGTTTTTTACCCCAATAAATAAGAGATGCAGACACCATCTGGATCCCTCCTCAAAAGCTTCAGATACAAAACATCCAGGCCCTTCTTCACTGGTCCAGCTAACAGCAAGTGGTCACCATCACATACTACACAGGATCCACCCTAATCTGTTCTTGGAAGGGGAACTACTTCAGACAGCAGCTCTGCAGGAGGCAGAGCAGCCATAGGTTTAGCGCAGTTTTCTTTAAGTCATTTATAAAATACTTTTCAGAAGACAACCTGCAGCTTTTTCCCTCTAACACACTACATGCTGTTCAGCAATCATCTCCCAGAACCAAGGAGTCTAACAGACCTACTGCTTTCCAAGCCTGAGTCACAGCTGACTGGTGCTGCATAAAGCCACCCTCTGCGTTGTACCAGCAACCCCAACAACCCCAGCAAAATCCTTTAGAGATACCGTTCCCCTTTATTTCCTCTCCCAGCTACATCAACAGTAACTAATACTCAGCACTGGCATTACACAGGTTTCCAGCTGTTTATAAGCAGCCCATAAAATAGCCAGCAGTGCTTGATAAGGCTCCAGTGTTTGTGCATCATAGCTTTGCCCACTGTTTTCAGCACACAGACCTGGTCACGCATTTGCCCTGGCACAGAGCTAAGGGCACCAAACTGATGGGCACATAGTATGGGTCTCAACTGTGTGCCACCCCTGTTTGGTCACAGGCCGCAAACCTTTGTCTACCCTGGCACATCTTTTGGCATCAGATTGGCTTTGAAGATCTGGGTAGCTGGAGCTGAAAAGTGGTTTTCTTCTCGCTCAGCAGATGTTTGCCAGGTCCCTTCTGGGAGTGCTAAGAGACAGTTTTAAGCGCAGGTTCAGCCAGACGATAACGATTCTTTAGGGTTTTGGGGGATTCTTTTTGCCACCATGGATGCACAGCTCTCCACTAAGCTGGTAACCCCATCATACCTCCATTGTCTGTACTAAAACGCCGAAGCATCCCATTTGCTCTCTAGCTGCACTCCCAGTCACCCTTGGCCACAACACTGGCCACTGCTCTGCTGATGGAGCCTGTTGACATGTCAGCTGATGCTTCTTTTTCTGTTGCTCAGGTTTGCTCTGCAAACACTTTTTAAGTGATACAAGCTACAGTCACATGTAAGCAACACAGGGCATCAGCACCATTGCCATACCACCCCAGCACACAGAGCAAACACTCCTTTACCTCCCATCAGTCCAGGTGGCAGTCAGCTATAGTCAAGTAATCAACACTCACCACCACCAAAACTGCATCAAGGGCACCGACATGCTCAGCTGTTTGACTCTTCTCTGCATTAAATGCAAACTCATAAAAATACTAAGTACCTCACAACCAGCAATTCAACAAAGTTAGCTCTCTGGCCTTCTTTTTCCTGACACTTGCTGTTTACACAGCCAGAGAAAGAGCTGTTTACCTCTTCTCTCTTCCTCCTCCACATCTCCAGAGCCTCCACTTCAATGAAGTTTTAGGTGCTCCCTTTTTCTGTGCAGGGTTGTTCTTTGCCCATTTTGTTCCCAGTCCCACATGTTGTTGGGAGATCACTCAAGAGACAAGAAGCTGCTCTGCCCACAAAACCTTCTCTAAGCATTTGGCAGGGCATCTGCTGAACGCAACAGCCAGTCCCAACACAACTCATGCAGTTGTTTTTAAGTAGTACACCCCTTGCAGTTATCTGGCTTAAGGAGAGGGTGGAAATGGAGCAGTGCAGTCCAGCTCCCTCCCTACCCACACTGCCAGCACCAGGGCAGCTCCCTGGTGAACTTCTTCCAAGGACAGAGGGTGCTGGCAGGAGAACAGAGTGCCAGAGCATGCCTGCACGGCACAGCTGCGGCACTGAGCCAGCCCCACCGCTCCCGGGGATGCCTCCTGCACTCCTGCTCCACAGGCACTGGAAACAAACCCGGACTGCAACACGCGCTCCCTACAGAAAACTCTCTGCCTGCAGTGTCCAAACCCACAGGTGGGAGGAGATCCCTGTCTTCAGTGCTCTGCTGACCGACACAACCCCCCCACCCTGATGGGCCCTCAGAAACACCCCTTCCTCTCTGCCAGCTCCTCCCTGCCCACTCCCGCCCTGCAGCAATTAAACCTTTGTTGCCTTGGCTGGACAAGATAAATGGTGCTTATTGGGATCGCTTTCCTGCATGCCAAACATAAAGCAAAACACCAATCGATACAGCTGCCTCACCTGATGGTTTTATTTCTCTTCTCCTACCACCCCCACTTCTAATTTTGCTGTGTACCAGGGCTCTCGGTGGGGCTTGCACTGCAGTGATAAACCAACAGATCCCCATCAACCCGCAGCCCATGGGCAAGAGCAAGAATTCGCCTTTCCTCTCTCTCTTTCCCTTGTTCTTTCTTTTTTAAGAAAAAAAAAAAAAAAAGAAAAAAAAACAAACTGCCAAACCACACTCTCCCTCTATCAATATTTGATGAGGGTAATTTCAAAGACTTGTTTAGTATGATCTCCACATAAGGAGTCCTTCGGAGTGTTTATCACGTTCGAGGTATAATTACATTCAAATCCTGAGACACAGTTGCCAGGGTTACAGCTGCTGGTGGTTCCTCCAGCTTTTGTGTATCTGGAGGTTCTCACCACCCCCCCACGCACACCCCACGCTCTTTGCTCCTTTTGCTGCTGGGATAGGAGAGAAGGATGATGGGCAGGCTATGGACCAGCAGTAGCCAGGGCAGGTCACATCAGGCAACTCCCTTCCTGAAAGAGAAGTCAGCATCACTGCGTGGGGCATACGGAGCTCAGGACTTTGATGCTGCCCTGGGTGGGTCAGGGATAGGACAGAGGGAGAGCTGAGCAGAGAGTTGAACATTGCTGACAAAAATTAATAAGAAACTCAGTGGCTGTGGTTTCTCTATAGATGGAGAGTCAGCAACATCTCTCCTTCATCCCTTGAATCCCAAGTCAAAATGAAGTCTAAAGAGCAAAGACATGAATTGCCAGGCATAGCGTGCTGCATAATACCAAGAGAGAGGTCCAAGAGAGGCCAGCGCTGCTGCTGCATCAGCCTGGGACCAATTTGCACTCCCAGTTCCCCCTCCACAAGGAACAGGATGACAATACAGCCCTGGCACAAGCTCCTTTGGACTAACCAGGCCAGGAGAAGCCTCCTGATAGACACCCAATGCCCAGGGACAATGGCTCTGCATGCACAAACTCCATCCAACATATTCTTGCAAGCACTCCTGGCATTGGCCTGGCTTAAAGCATACACATCACGGCTATCTGCTGGAGACCTGGGCTCATGTTACTGGCCATGCAGAAAGGGGAAGGGTCTGCCAGCTCAGGCTCCCTGCCTTCAACTTAGGAGAAGCCTGGCTACAGCAGAGTCATGTGCGTGAAGCCAGTTGCAGTCATCAGAGCTGGGAGCAGCCCTGGCCCCACTCTTAGCTGATGGTGTGGACCTATTGAAATACCCCCAAAACCCTACTGTACTGGAAGTTTTTAGCAAGTGAGAAAGAGAAATTAAAACCTGAGCATTTCTACTACACCACATGTCCCCTTCCTCCTGCACCAACTACTTTGGGATCTATAGGTCAACAGCAGTGCTTAATGGGGTATTAATAACAACCATCATGGAACAGGCCAAAGGAAAAGCCATTCTCCCATCTTGCCCAAGCTCTGATGATAACAGAGGCTTCCCAGCCATATTTAACTCCCTTCACTGGCCTCAAGACAGGCAGAAACTCGGCTTGTACCTTGCATTTCCTGGACAGTGTCAGTAAATGCTGTTTTACCCACGCAGTGAGGAACTGGAATTGAATTGCCTTTGTTCTAGTTCCAATTTTAAATAATATGAACCTTTGTACAATAGGCAGTGTTATCACTAATCCCCACAGTTGAGCCTGAAATAAGCTTACAAACCATGCAGCAGTCACTGTGGGAAGAACAATTATTCTAACAAAGGATGGAGGGGGGGGAAGCAACCATGAGCTCCTTGGGTTATATGGAGGGTGAACACAATTGTTGTCAATTCACAATAAATAAATAATAAATTTTAAAAAAAAAACCAAACACAAAACCCAACAAAACCAAACAAACAACTGCAGTGTGAAGGCTTGGTAAAATATTTACAAATATTTCAATAATAGAAAAAGCTACCTGCTACAGTCAATAGGCTGTAAAACAAATTCAGATAGAAGCTATTGTTTACCCCTAAATCAGCTCTAATGCACCAGCAAATGTGATTATCAGCATTCTGTGGGGAACAGCAGTATCAGCATTCATTACAGGTGTACTCAGTAAAGGCTCTTTTGGCCACAGGTTCATTTGTAATTATGAAAATGCATCTTGTTAGCCTGCACTGAACATGCAGCAAGTTCCAAATTTCTGGGCACTGGCATGCAGTATTTGCTTTAATTTATTATGTGTATTTTATGTATTATTTTACTGTGTCAATGCCATGGTGCAAACGAGAAACCCTGTCTCAAAGGTACCAAATGGAATATAGCTTAGCATTTTATGTCACCCATGCACTTGGAGTTGGCACGTTCTTTTTTCCTAGGGGAAAGCTTTTACATCAAGGACAAGCAACCAGAAAGCTAGCAGCCATGGTGGCTATTCTCACTGCCAGGCATGGAAAAGTGACTAGCACAGCACCTGGGTTTGCACTAAGGGGAAAGCAATAATATAGGAACAAGAAAGCCTTGTCATCTCCCTAAGGGCACAAACAGGACCACTGCTGGGCCACCCTGAGCAGTGTAGTTATCCAAAATAACACCAAATACAGAGAATTGATAGAAAAACAGGAAGAGAAGCCACAAGATAGTTTGCAGCATGAGATGTGAGAGATAGATGCAGCATGCCTCATCTCACCTACCCAAGAGAAATGTGAGGCCAAAACCACTTGAGAAATCCTGGAGCAACAGTGCCTAAGTTGGAGCCTGGAGCTTTTGAGGAGAGGAGCTTTCAGTTGGACACAGCTGAAAGGGAAGGTTTGGGTCTGATGATTAAAGGGACCAGCACAGGGAGACACCAGAGTCACTGGGATCTGAACACCTCACCCAAAATGCACATCACCATTCCTAAAGCAGAGGGCAAGGCAGAGACCTGATCCTAAGTATTTTCAAATATCAGGGAGGGAGGATGAAGACACTGGGATGAAAGTCCAGAGCAACGTAAAAAGCACTGCTCTGTGGTCTTGCCTCAAAACACAGTGGTATAAGGGACGCTGTTTATCAGAAGAAGGAAACGGGAATGAGATGACCACTGAGCGTGTCTGAGCTTCAAATTACAAGCAGGGCTTGTAAGGGACATAATCTGACATTTAATGCCTCTGTTTATAAAGTACTTGACATTCATGATAACAGGAGCGGCACAGATAGGCAGCAAGGCCTTCTGTCTTTCCGGGAAAGCATGTGCATTGCTAAAAACAGCCTGGCTTTCCCTGTTTGCTAGCTGGGTCTCTGGGAGATGCAAACACAGGGAGCTGTTACATGAGCACCTGCAGCATGCCTGGGACGGACTGCATTCAGACTCCTGGAAAAGTCACCTTATCCTGTTGTGCCTTAGCTTTCTTTCCCAGAAGGTGGATCATCTATTCTGCTTGCAGGCTCTGCAGGGCTCATACCACACTTGTGGAGCACACAGCCCAAAAGAGACAGGTTTTGATCTTATTTGGGGCTCGGAGGAGCCATTATAAGAAAAATAAAGTTCAACACTCACTTCTCTCTTGGAAAGCTGTGCATTACAGCAGACTGGATGGAAATAATTTATTTTAAAAGGTACCTCACCTGACAGCACCTCAGAAATTGAAGTGACAGAGGGGGAAGGAAACAATTAGTAGTTAGGGTCTCCAGAAAGCCTACGCTCAGCAGAAAAGAGGGCTCTGGAACTAGATTTAATGTAGGTCTCAACTCAGAGCAATATAGTTGCCACCACTGGTGCGGACACCTTGGTCCCCAGCAAGGAGTCCCAAGTCCTGGGAGGTGCCCAGCCTGTCTGCTCCCCAAGGGGATCTCAGTTTGAAAGACAAGATGAACCTGGTGAGCAAAATAAACACATAGCAGGAAGAAAGAAGATGAAGTAACAGAGACCATCTATCAAGTAGGTTGAGCATCACTAGTGCTCTCAGCTTCCCATCCCACCTGATGTTGCTTTAAGGACTGCAAAGTGTTCCTATGGGATTTACACCCCTGGCAGACACTGCTTTGCAAGCTGTCTCATCCTTCCCTATCCCCTTCCCCCAGTACAACACTCAGTCCCATGTCGGCCTCTGGAGACTCTGCTGACATGTGGCTGGAGAGTGGTCTACAGGAGCAGACAAGTCTCAGAGGTGGTCCCCCAAAGGTCCCAGGCTTTACAGGGCAGGTCCTGGCAAAGCTGGGCTCAGGAAGGCTGATAGCAAGACTAGTTAGTATTGCCACATCATAGTACTGGCACCACATATGAATAAAAACATATTACTACCACAGTGTCAACATCTTGCCCAGTGAAGAGAAAGGACATGGGTGGTGACAGAGAAGGGAGCAGACCCCAAGGTCTCTGGAGCACAGCAGAAATCCCTTCTCGCTAGCTCATCCTTCCAGCTATATCTTCTCTTAATTACATTAAAATAACACTCTCCCACCTCATTTTTTATTATTAGA
The DNA here is from genome assembly GCA_013400535.1 of Scopus umbretta. Classification (NCBI taxonomy): domain Eukaryota; kingdom Metazoa; phylum Chordata; class Aves; order Pelecaniformes; family Scopidae; genus Scopus; species Scopus umbretta. The sequence goes on from VZTL01033088.1 coordinate 75,148, forward strand.
AATTAACAGATTTAAAGCTTTTCCCCTCAAATTATGGTTCACCTGAGTAGATAATTAAAAGACTATAAAGGAGATACATTTTTATGTGCAATTACGCCTACTTCTGCTGCTGTATCAGGGCTTCAAAAATATTTGCAAAACAACTCAAAACTTTTATTTTGTCAGTGCAATAATTGCTGCTTGTCATGGCTATCCGTACAGGTGTCTCTGCTCTAATGAGAGCAGCGTCTCGCAGGCAGCTTTGCTGAGAGAGGGAGAGCAGGCACTGGAGCTACAAAGCATCACAGGCATGCTGCTGGCAGAACAGCTGTGCACAGTGTGACACCAAGGCAGCACAGCCGCAGGCTGGCCCGGAGCTCACCCAGGGCCCAGGGTCTGGTGGGTATGGCTTCAGAAAGGAGAAAGCAATTCGCTTGCGTTTTATGGGGAGATGGAGGGATGAAGGGGAAGATGCTCAGACTCTTTCCCTGAACAGTGTCAGGTCTGTTCACCATCCGTTGTGTTAGTGGGCACACACACAGCTGGATCTCCGCCACACAGTGCTGGATGCATCTGGTTTTGTTTGGCACACTGAAGGCTCAGTAGAGAATCATAGAATGGTTTGGGTTGGAAGAGATCTTTAAAGGTCATTTAGTCCAACCCCTACAACCTCTCTGAGCAACCTGGTCCACTGTTTCACCATCCCTCATTGTGAAAAATTTCTTCCTTATATCTAGTCTGAATCTCCCGTCTTTTAGTTGAAAACCATTACCCTTTGTCCTGTTGCTACAGTCCCTGCTAAAATGCTCAGTAATACCAGCGTGGGACCCAGTTGCCACGTCCCTGGGTAGGCTTATACCCCAGGCATGTGGGGAAGAGGGGTAAGTCGCTCGCCATATGCAGGAGGCTCCTGCAGAGGTGCTGAGTCTGTCCCTGTGCATGGTGGCAGCACCTACACCTACACGTAGCAGCCCAGGTACATTCACGTTCCTGACGAGAACAGGTTGGAAATCAGTGTTTACTGCTCCTCAGGAGGCTTCCTCTGGTTTGGGGGATGCAGCACTGGCCACCTCTTCCAGCAGAGAAGGGTCTTGACTCCTGACACCTTGGTCCAGCTCGGCCCCGTGAAGGGCACAGCTCCCTCCCAGCACCACCCGGCATCCTGCAGGCTTACTCCCCCACAGCACAGTCCAGCAGCGCTAATTAGTTTAGGCTCAGAGGCGACCTTGCCCGTCACTTAGGCTTATTAGCGCAGCTCAGTGCTGCGTGAGTGGGGCTCAGCACTCCCAGCCCCGAGCTGGTTCCCAGCTGTTGCACGCATCACACCTCAGTTCATAAATCCTCCCAGAGCTAAAATGGTGCTGACCTGACACCTCTTGCCCTGGTACATGCTCCTTCTCTCCACACCCCTGGTCAAGCCAGCTGGGGCTTAGCAGGAGGGAAAAACCTAAAAGAAAAGGGTCTAGCAGAGAGCCAAGCAGTGGGACATGCACAAGGAAGCAAACAAGAACCAATCACTGCAAAAAGATGCTGACTCAGCACAGTGCAAGGCCACCTGAAGAGCAAGGGAACATGGAGAGCTGGGGAAGGCAAGGAGTGTGTGAGCACCAGGAGCACTGCAGGGCACAGCACCCAGAAAAGAGGTCCAACAGAGCAGCAAAGAACCTCTGTGGACCCTGGTGAAATTCAGAAAGCAGAGAAAAAGCGAAAGAAGCTTATCAAGCAATGCGTGCAACAGCAAATGGGAACGGGGACCAGGTGAGGATGGGATTCTCCTGCACCCCAGGTGGCTCCTAGTGAGCCCAAGGCTGAGATTACAGCTATGGATAAGACCTGAGCTTTGTGCCTGTGTTGGGGTGTTGGGGACAGCAAGTCCCAGACAAATAACCCATGTGTTTTCTCCCTGACTTGTCCCAGGGAAAAAATCCCATGGTGGTGGATGAAGCTTCTGAGGTGGTTTTATGCTTCATCCGGTTACACTTGTTTTAAGAAGTTGTGTGTGCACACTGTCTGGTGACCCTCACCGATCAACACAGGAGCCACTTTCAGAACAGGCTTAGCTGCCTCCTACCAGAAACCAGGTATTAAAGCTCTATAGTTGGCCATGCATTTGGAGAGCTATTACAGACCTGGTTGGTGTGCAAAGCTGCACCCTCTTTGGCAGCATTAAGGCAGATGGGCTTCCCCACGTTCTCAGGCAGCAGTCCTGTGGTGGAGTCACCACACATTATATTGCACCCATATGTTTGCAGAGCCAAGTGGTCAAATAAATGCTAAATGAAGGAGGGAAGGTGGGTCCCCACAGAGGAAGGTGCCACTGGGATGAAGGCTGAGCAGGGACCACCAGCATGGGGGCCAGTACCGGGGTGGGCCTCATCCACCCTCCTGCTGGGACACCCAGAGCCAGCTGAGTGCTCAGAGCCACTGCAGGGTGCACTGAACACACCAGGTGCCAAACACAACTGGTCCATGGCAAACCAGCACTCTTGGCCTCCTGGGCTGCCTACGTGGCTTTGAAGCCCCCAAATCCGTGCTCAAACTTGCTGTGTATAAAGAAAATATAATACCCCCTCTCCTTCATAAGGGCATCAGGAAATAAATTCATTAGTGTTTATAAAGAACTAAGAAACTCTGATTAGAGAGACATGGAAAAAGCCCATGAGGGAAATGAATAATTCGGTGTGCAGTGCTGTGCTGGGAAGGCGCGTGGTAAATAATGCATGGGCTGCGCGTGGCACCAGGAGATAAAAGGCTCAGGAGCAACTCCAGCGCCACGTGCCGAGTGAGGCAGAGGTTCAGGGAGGGCAAAACGTCCTCTCAGCTGGGGTAATGAATGACCACCTTGTAGCACTGGGACATGAGGGATATTTTGGGGTTTAGGAAAGTCCAGCTTTGCACTTTCTGTGTTCCTTCGGTGCTAGCTGGCTGGGGAGTGGGCAGCAGCCTGTGCCAGGCAGAGTGCAGCAGCGCAACAGGCCCCTTGCTGAGCCCTGAGTTTCCTGCCTTTAGCACTCCTGCTTGTGCATAATCAGAAATAAAGGCTTGCCCATGCTGCTCCATCGTGAGCAGGGCTGAAGCTAACCCCCTCCCCTACCCCACCCGCAGTGCTGCTTTGCCATCAGGCTGGGCGGAGGGGGCCTAGCAAGGAGCATCCCCAGCAGGTCCGCAAGCAGCAGGGACAGTCCCCAAGGGTGGGGTGACAGCAGAGACAATTTCCCATTGAGGTTAATGCCAGCATCCTGGTGCACCTCATAGCAGAAAGCACTGCCCACTCTTCCAAGGTGCACCAGATGGGTGCAAGAGGTGCTGCCAAAGGGCTGGTCCTCCAGGGAAGCACCCTGCATCCTGCCCATCGCTAATAGTGAGGCAGAGGAGCCCAGATCACAGCAGAGGAGCAGCTCAAAGCTATCTTCCCTCCTGCCCAAATCACAGGAGGTACACTCTTTGCCCCGTTAGCTTGGTGAGAGTTCATTACTGAGAGCTTCATGCAAAATGCCTGGAGACATCCTCTGCAGAGGAGAGGTGTTGCAAGTCGAAGCTGTTGCTATCAATTTGCTCATTCCCTTGCTCATCATGCCCAGGGGCGCCGGCACAGACAATGCTGTGGGCAATCCCTTCGCAGAGATGCGCAGATGTCTTCATGCCAAAGCATGAGCAGAAGCAATCACATCAAGGGGTTGCCCAACTGGCTCTGAAACATGGCTGGGAGTTTCAATTCCCAGAGCAGGCATTGAAACATGGCTGGGAGTTTCAATTCCCAGAGTAGGCATTGACTCTAGGGGAAGCGACAGGGATGGCCGTGCAGGTTTAATCAAGGTGGCAACTGGTAACCAGCTAAAAGCAGTTGAGTGAAGTAAATCCTGCCCTGTCCCAAGCACTTTGGGGTGCAGGGAGGGTGCAAGCTGTCCACGTGTGTGGCTGTGCATGCACACACATGTTCATGCATGCATGCGCGTCTTGCTTAGGAGGTTTATCCAGTGTGACTTGATAAACAGAAACAAGCAATTTGGCTGGGGACAGGAGGTGGCTTTCTTGAGAGCATCCCCCAAAGCATCTCCCACAAGGCCTGGAGGAGATTTCAACACAGTGGCAGCCTCAGCCCTGCTCCATGTGAGCCCTCCTGGCTCCAGCACAGGCCCTCCAGCACCGCTGCAGCCTGCCTGGCTTGTCCTCCAGGAAAAACCCAGCGCTTTTAATAGGCGATGAGGCATCTCCAATAATTCCAGCAGATGCTGCCATTTAATGCGGGTTGGCACATAACTTTATAATCGGACCATATTGCTCCAATTACAATTTAGCCTATAGTCCTCTTGGGCTTGTCTTTTATTTGTCTTTCATTGCCAAGGACGGGAGAGAGGGGAGGTGGGAGAGGACTGGGGATGTGTGTGTCTGACCTCCCCCTCCTTCACTGCTGCGTTTCATTGCACAGCCAGTACCTTCCCGGTTCCTGTTTTCCCCTGGGTCAGGGCTGTCCTCAGGCTAGAGCTGTGACCTATGCCTTGTTTTGCAGGGAGCAGCTCGCCCCAGAGACCTCAGCAACAGCAAACAAAAAATCACAGACTGTCACAGGAGAATGTTTTACAAACCCCTGAAAAGGCGGCTTTTCTCCCCTCAGCAGGGTGCAGGATGGGGAAAGCCTGGTCAAGCCTCAGTGGGGGTCATCTTTGTCCCCGGAAGGACAGACAGCCTAGACTATGTCAGACCAGGGGGTCCCTTGCTGAAAGCTTGCCAGGAGGGTGGTCCCCAGTTGGTGCCCATTGCTTTGGCTCCTGAAAAGCTTTTCCCCAACAGAAAACTCCTGCTGCAAGGCAGCGTCAAAGGAGGCAAAGCAGGATGAGCCCGGGCAACAACCAAGCACAAGCATCTCCCACCAGAACCCAGGGGTGACCCCCCCCAGGGGCAGCCCCCCGTTGCACCCCACAGAGCATCGTGCCTCCGAGGGAGCTGGCCTAGCAGTGCTCCTCCTCCCTGCCTTGTGTCAAGAGCGGTCCTGGCTCAATTTTCTGCTTGCGGTGGGGTAAATCAGGAGCTACTCTACTTGACGGCGATTGAGTTAGGTTGGCATCAAGCTGGTGTGCCGGAGTATCAAGTATATTGAAATTTCTGGGAGCTGCTGCAGAGTAATTGGAGCCAACATGCTGCTTCCATTTTTCAAACCTGAGAACCATGAAGGAAAGATTTTTCATTTTGAGAGTTAGTCCCTGTTCTGGCTGTGACAGCTGCCTGTATCTATATTCAAAGCTCAGGAAAACTTTTGGACTCTGTGTGGTCTTGGTAAATGACATCTCATTCAAGCTGGGATACAGGCAAAGCTCATGACTGGTTACCCCCCATGGAAAAAAAACCTGCAGGGGCCAGAGCCTGCAGCCATATAAACCCGTATCAATGAGGTAGGGCTCCACCAGGGACGGCCCTTTGACAGGCTGCTGCCTGGCAAGGGCAGGACTGGCCCAAGCCCTCCCCCAGCTGTGGTCTGCTAAGTGGCCCCGGGCTCTGCTAGTGACCCCACACAGCTTCCCCAGGCTCCCTGGCTGTCCTTCAGAGCCCCATTAAGCCATCAAACTGTCAGCAGGGCTCCTCCAGACCCTATTAAAAGGCTACTCCCAGGCAAGCTACTTTGGGAACATTAAGCACTGGCTGTAAATGTCTTTTGGTTACTTAAGGGGAAAATCTCGGGGCAACCTCTGTAAGAGATATACGCTCTCTGCACCCCAAATCCCAGAGGATTCAAGAAATGTGAAATTTCATTTAAACCACACCAGTAGCCCATTAAATGAAATGTCTACTCAATTAAGGATGTGCAAACAACTTCAGCTCTACCCTCCATCAGCCACTGCCCATTTACAGCTCGCATGTCCAAAGACCTGCCGGATCTTATGGCACAGGCGCTTTCGTGTCACTTGTCAGGATGGGCTTGGCAGAAAAAGTAAAAACAAAAATCCCCCAAACTAGTTACTCTAGGCTTGCGATTCTCCCCCTGTGTACAAAGTGTGAGGCAAACCTCACTGTGCGTATGTGAGCCAGGGGCAGCAAAGTCCTGCCTGTAGCTCCCTGGAGCCATCACTGTGAACACACGAAACTCACTTGCTCAAAAAACCCTATAGCAAAAACCATCATCTCTTAATGGCCCTGAAGATGCAGCAAGAACTCAGAAAGATCATTTGATAGCAGCTGTGAGAAAGCCCCACATCAGCAATACCACTGATCTGAGAATTACAGGGCAGCAGAGACCTCAGGGATGTGCCAGCCCTACCTACAGCTGAACCAGCGGATGCCTCCTTCCCTGTTAGATCACCGCAAAACCACGGGGCCTGGGAAGCCCATACCCCTCACCTGGAAAGCTTTCTCAGTAGCAGCTTCTCTTTCTGAACCCCAAATACCTGGGTGGTGGTTGCATATTTCTAAATCTACCCATTTACAAAACTTCCCTGTTTCAGCCCTCATCATCAGCTGGAGGATGTTTCTTGTGGTCACCCAATGCCGGCAGCGTCAGTCTCCCTCAGGTAGCATCACCTGGATGGGCTGCATGGTCCCAGCAGGATAAAATACCCAAGTGTAGCCAATGCAAAAGGCAGAATCCATTTTCCTGCAATCGTTTACAGTAATCCTTAAGGCAAGCAGGTTCGAGCTGAGCATCAGCCTTTTAATCAACAGGCTCCAGCAAGACTCAGGAAGCAAGAAGCCACCATGCTCCCCCAGCATGGACGGCACTTTCATCCCAGTCAGCACTTCCAGTGTGGCTTCCCTGAGTGATTGCACATGAGGGCTTTGAAACATACTTTGCAGAAAAACCCGTGCCAAGAAAATTCCTTCTCCTGTTTTTTTTCCACAAGCAACCTCTGATAGAGATCGCTGAGAATAAAGTAACTTCATTTACAAACTGGACAGCCAAATCTGATAGACATCAAAATTCGAGGTAAGTCAAGGAACGATGGAGCACTGCCAGTTCCCCAAATGAATATTCATGGCAAATATTCACCCAACTCCGAGTTGAAGAGAAACTGGCAGCAGAAAGGCTTCCCTTGGGAAGGGGAAGGAGAGGGATCAGGCTTATTTCATCATTTTTATTGAGTGCAATTTTTTCTTTAGTACAATATTCTCTGAAAGTTACTGTTACAAACTCCGACAATTTCAACACAATCAACAAATTGGGGAAAGGGGGGGAGGGAGAAGGGCAAAAAAAATTACAAGGGGTGAAATCTTTTACAGACATCTCACTGGTTATGTACAGGACAGGGTACGGCCAGCTGGCACAGGGCACGCAGTGGCTCATGGGGGACGGGGCTCCCGGGGTGCTGCAGAGACCTCCTGGACCATCATCTCATGGGTGGTGAGGGGGAGCAGTCCCTGGGGACTGGTGTCAATCCCCTCTCTGTCGCTGCTGCCCAGCTGCAATGCTGAACTCGCGCCCCTGCAAGGCAAGAGGGAGGGAAACAAGAAGAGGGTGAGAATAAGCATGTCCTATGCTGGGACATGCAGCACCTCCCCAAAAATGCAGGCTGCTCCTTCGCAGCTGAGACTTGCCATGATGGTGAGCCCCCCCACAGCCCCTGGCCCTGCAGCCAGTGCAGACTGCACCCCACAAAACCCTAAGACTTCTTACAGCAGATACAGCCTCTCAAAAAAAAAAAAAACACCCAAAAAAAAAACCACCACAAAAAGCAGTGACTAATTAATATGCTGTCAGAAAAGTGTCGCTTTCACTGAAAGCTCTCAATTGTTCCTCAGGGGAAAAAAAAAGAATGGAAGAGACACATTTCTTTGTGAAGCTGAGATGCTTTGAAGACTGGAGGCTGAGACTTGATTTTGGGGGCAGGAGGGTTACCGTGTCCCCCAGCAGTGAAGATGCTTTTTTTCCCACTTCCACTGCAATATGAGCACCCCCAGGTCTAAAGCAGGAGCAAACCACCAAGCACCAAGAAATTACTCTTTCCAAAATAACAAAACCCACCCATTTTCTCCACTGCCAGTGGGAAACGAGAAGGTCTTCGAACCAAAAGAGCAGCCCCAGGAGCACCTCCTTTTCACCCAACCAAGAAGTGCCACGCAGCAGCAAAATCCCTTTATTTAGCCACTTTCGGAGAGACAAAGATGCTTTTAATATACAATTGCACCTTGGAAACACAAAGGCACCACATTAAATAACAAAGCAATTGACCACTGTGTCCCTTTGCTGGGCCACCGATAACCAGGGCTCGCCGGCGTCATTATTGCCAGGCGTCTCTGTGCCTCTCCAAACATACCCATGCTTTCAAAAAAAACCTCCAGCTGTGTCTGACATTTTGCTCCTATTAAAATTCATCATTCTGCTGAATGAAAATATTTTTTTAGCAAATCCAGGTAGTAATGAAACTTTTATTTAGTAATTTAGTGTTTGGCAGAAAAAGGGGCATGGTAGAAAGGGTAAGAGAAATTGAGATTATCTTAAAAAAAAAAAAAAAAAAAGCTTCGGCTGAGTGGAAAGATATTGCTGTGTATTTCTTATGCACCAGGGTCCATTTTCAGTGCCACGCCTGGAGTTTTGGTCTCATGGCTCCCATTAACATTAATGGGAGCAGAACCGCTAAACGTCTGGAAAAAAGTGACAACACAAATACAAATAATGTTTTACAAAAGGCAGCAGACGCGGGGTGCAGCAGATGATGCTGAACATGCTGCTGGGTCCCCGGAGACCTGTGTAAATCAGGGTGGTTGCACCCAAGGCGGTGGGGTGACAGCGATTCATATGGGCTGCAGGTTCAGCCACCTTAAAGCTGAGGCCAAGCAATGACTCCGGCCCCAGGCACTGCTCCCGGCTCCACCACCGCCTTCCCCCCCCTGCGGCCTTTCCCAGCTCATTCAGCTACAGCCACCCAACCTATCCAGCAACAGTGGAGCCAGAGAAGGCTCTGGGGCTTTGTAGCCCCTGGGAAGCCTGTGCCTTCCCTGGGTTGGCAGCTGCCGGCTCAGCTCTCCCATGGCAGCTGCAGCCCTTCCCTTCATCCTGGCAAAAATTAGCCGGGGCCAGCTATGGATGATTTGGGCTGATGCCAAAGGATCAATCCCAAAGGACCCAAGGGACAGTCCATGAGCAGCTACGGGAGGACAGGGAGGGGGCAGCAACAGTCAAGCATCCCCCAGGTACACAGCCACCAAATCACCGGCACCCCCATTGCACATCCTCCTCCCAGTGCTCCGGCGTGGGAGTCCCTGCAAACCGGTGCAGCAGGCTTTGATCTCAGCCTGTAAGTGTTGGTGTGACACAAATAGCAATAAAAGGGCCACGCTTGTGAGATGAGAAGGCATCCCGTAAAGGAAGGTGCCATCAGCATCAGTGTGGCCACAGGGGAATGAGCAGTGTGGTTGGGATGCAGGCAGCTTGCCAGTCCCGGGGCACTCTCCCATTCCTCGCTCATGGGAATGGGGCAGCTGGGGCAGAATCACAAATACCCAAAATGAGCAAAGGAAGGACTGCACTGCAAACCTAGCTGCTATTCCTGAGCACTACTGCAGAAAAGAGGATCAGAAGATGGGAGCAGGGAAGAGATGGAGGCATGAGCAGAGGTGCCCCCAGCCACAAAGCAATTGCCATATCACTAACCACTCCTGCAAGCCCTCCCCAGGCACCAGCCTGGCTACTGCCTTCACCCAACCCTTTTGCAAAGGGGAGTTGCACTGCACCGCCGTTCTCCTGGGCAGGAGCCTCCCAGCACCCCATCCACATCTGGGGTCAGGACACAGTGCTGCTGGCTGGGCATTAACCCCAGCCAAAAGACCAGATCCCGAGTCCCAGACCACCGGTAGCCTCCAGCTGTGGACACCTCCCCAAAATATTTATGCTGGGGAATCTGAAAACTGTTCAGCCAAAGCATGGTAGGGAAAAATAAACAAACTGATGTGCACACATTTTGCGGTCGCCTGCCCATGGAAGCCCCTGCAAGGCTCCAGTCCATGTTTCCAACGCAAGGCTCACCTTGCTTAGACAACACTTGGCACAGTCTGCACCTCCCACGTCAGTCCCACTCAGCGCTAATTAGCATTGATAATTGCACTGATGGTGACCATAATTTTCCTGCCCTCTCTCCCCACCTTCACACAAGGGTTCAATTGCCTAATGAGACCCCTGGGGATAATCACTGAGAGGAGCAATTTTACCCCCCCCCACCACAATGTCAGCTCCTGCGCAACCTGCAGGGATGGGAGAGCAGAGAAGGGAAAGCCACAGCCCAGGCCAGCAAATGAGGAAAGCTGCCGAGCCTTGTTTACTTGGAGACAAGAAGAAGAAAGAAGAAAAGTTCACTCCAATTAAGTTTTTTTAAGTGGATAGGCGTTAATCCCCCTAACACTTATCTAGAATTAACACAGCCTTAAGCAGATTTTTGCCTAATCCACTTCCACGTCACCCCAAAAGGGCGTGTCTGTTTTGGGAACAAGCAGAGTTCACCTAATCCATTTAAAATTCTCATGGCTGGTTTGTTCAGATTAACCTCTTCCAGTGTTTCCCTCCAGAGAGAGGCCAGGAGACCTCAACACCATCCTGCCTCTGCCACCAGCAGGGCCACCCCATCTACAGTAATCTCACCTAGCAATGGCCTTGGTTCCTCCTCCACTTGCTGTGTGTGTTAGGGACTGCTTGGAGCTAGCCATGTCCCTAAAACAGCCACTACAGCAGAGCCAGGCAGTGGGGGACGGACAGCCAGGGGCTTCACAACATTTCTAAGTGCTGATGGCCAAAGAGGAGACAGAGATCCCCCTGGATCTTTAAAGGTCCCTTCCAACCCAAACCAATTCTATGAAAAACATAAGCCAAAAGGGGAGCAGCAGGGGAACACTGATGGGATAAAACACCTCACCAAGGGAGTCCTGTCGGTGTGGACTTCGCCTCTCCTCTGTCATCGCTCGGGGAGTTTCTGGCTCTTCCAAAATCGAGAGGAACCTCACTGGGAACCACCGGAGAAAGTCTCCTTCAGGCTCTTTGAAAATAATTTGGAAGGCACTCAAGTTGTAATTAAACCAGCATCCATCCTGGCAGGATGTTTCATACAAGAGGCACCAAAGCAGATGAGGACACAGGCATTAAATAACCCCCTGCAGCTCCTCGAGCAGTGGAGACGTTAGGGGAGCAGGAGACACACAGCACCTGGATGAGCGCACAAGCTGGATGTGGAACCCTGCCCCCAACAGCCCACCCTTCCATCTGCAGTTTAACGAGGATGGGTGGCCTTGGAGCTACAGTACGTTTCTGAGAGCTTGAAAATCTGCCGCAGGGTCTGTAAATACATTCCTCATCTTAGAAACCCATTGATCCTTTTTTTTTTTTTTTTAAAGTCAAATTTAATGTTTAAGAGTAATGATTTCCACGTGAACATAGAATGGTTCAAATATATCAGCAGCTTTTATGGATCAGAGGCAAAAACCTTAATTCAGACCTTAACGAATGCAAATGTATCTCTCCCCATCGCAAAACAAAAGCGTTTGTGGCAGTGCAAAAAAAGCCTTCATCAATGATGCCCAATGATTTATCCCAGGCCACAGGCCAGCTATGATGCTCCCCTGGCTCCCACAGGGATGTCTTCAGCTGGCAGGCAGGGATGCAGGCAGGGATGCAGCCAGCTTTATTGATGAGACCTCTGCAAACCAACCCCGAAACAACTCTTCCCTCCCTCCAAACCAAACACCCTAGAGCAACATCCTCCACACCAGCTCATTAGGAAGATGCCATTGCCCTGCAGAGGAGTGGAAAGCAGAAGAGAAGATCCCACGGGGCTCGGGCAGGCACACAGGGAGCTCCTGGAGGGAGACAGACGAGAAGGGAAGGGGGGCTGGGAGAACAGCATCCTTGTTTTCTCCTAGAGAAAGGAGCATTACAAGCACCACAAGCTGACAGGCTCAGAAATAATGGTCTGAGCTTGCTCTTATTTAAAAACCAGCTGCCTGCTGTTTTCATCAGAAGCCCCACTCTGACTTGCAGCAACATTTAAAATTAAATATACATAACTGCTTTCAAAGAACTGTTAATTTGAAGGTCATTAAACGGCATAAAATACATTCCTTTTTTTTCTAGAAAACAGCACATAATAATGCTATTAATACATGCTCCTCTTCCATGTTCAAAAGCTCGCTCTAGCCCTGGATGTGCAAGTGGCTGAGTTCACCTTCGCTTGCAGCAGCACGACATCTCATTTTAATTACTGCTATTGAGAAAGCTGCTGTCTCCTCCATTGCGTGCAGCACAGCCTAGCAGGGATGGGGCTGTATAAAAGGCACGGGAAAGCCCAGGGGGAAACAATGCAGCTGAATTGCCAATGGGGATTTTGCGGGGTGATGAGGGGAGAAACACAGTGGGGCTGGCACCAGAGGACACAGAAGGAAAGGGGAAACATGAAGCCAGTTGGCAGTACCCAGTCCAGACATGACCATCTCGCCCACCAATTCTCACACCAAGACCTCAGACCAGGGGTTTTATGGCAAAAAGTCCCTTTTTTGATGTAATGCTACATACAAAAAAGGCAAAGTCAACACAGACACACACACACACACAAAAAAAAAAAACCCAAAAACTAAAAAGGACACAAAAGGGCTGAGGATTTTGCAGTTGCCATAGAAATGTAGAGGAGCTGACAAATGCAAAGCATTTCTGTGAAAGGACGGGATCAGACATGAGTGCGAGGTGCGCTCGTTTGAAGGCAACCTGCACCAGCAGCTGCATCCAGGTGCTGCTGCTCAGCACAGAGGCGAGATGCAACCAGAGGAGCAAGAGGAGCCAAGCATCTGCTACAAGCAGTGGCTGGAGACCAGGATCTGCCCCAGTGGGGTCCACCAGAGAAGGGCAGCTCCCAGCACCAGCACCTGGCAGATGAACCCACCAGGACCTTGCATGATGGATGAACGCCAGCCTGGAGGAAAGGTCTGTGGAGTTGGTTCACTTTGATCAGAAATGCATTTTTCTTCCTTTTATTTCTGTGCAAACCAAAATTTGGGGGGGGGGGGGAAATTTATTGAGCCATCCCTTCCACTTTGGGATCAAAGAAAGGAACTCCAGTGTCAACCACAGCATGGATCAGAAGAAGGCATGAAATGGGAGCTTCCATTTTTAGCCTATGCTTAGTGGTGTCATTTTTCTTCTTTTTTTTCCACTGGTTCTTTCCCAACATTTGGCAGAGCCCCTCCACATTGGCAAAGCATCCAATGGACCCAAATCTGCATCAATCCTCAGTCCACAAAAAAAGCAGCAGTAGCTGTAAGGCAGAGCCTTCTGCCCCAGGTCCCACTGCTGCCTGTGGCTCCCACCCCACCCCACACAAGGTGAAGCCAGAGCATCCTGACAGCTTCTCCATCACATCACCAATGGAAGAGACTTCTCGAATGACTTGGACAGTACAGCCACATGGCTATGGCCAAGTGCCCAGGAGTCTCGTGTTGATGCCGAAGAGTGAACATTGGCAGCAAGCCTTGACCTAAGAGGCACCTCTTCGATGGTGCTCTGCACCTCCTACCCCAGTGAGAGCCTCCCCCTTGCCATCTGACAAAGGAAAAGAGCCAGTCCAAGGACACACAACCCTGCTGTCATGACCAGGCAGGGATAATGTCACTCCGAGACAGAAAGGCTTTGTGGTTTGGAAAACTTATTTTCCTTGAAAGAAACAGCTCTAAAGAAACAAAATGGTCCACTAGAAGTCTTCTGAGGTTTTTTTATGTTATTTTTTCAATCAAAAGGAAAAATCAAACATGGGTATCTTGGACTTTCCCCCTTGTTTTCCACTATCAGATCAGAAAACTGACAGCTTTTGGTGAAATCTTCCATTTTGGATTAAAAGCCTTCTAATGAAAGGCAGGAGAGCAGGTGGCCTGTGGTGGCCCTCCCTCGGGTATCATCTTGACAGCAACCCTGTTGGCCAACTATGCCTCATCACCAAAGGGATTTGTTTGCACCACTTTCAGTCTCCTTGCTCAGCCCTGGGCACCATCAATCTGCTGCTGGACTCTTGCATGACCCTGGAGGGGACATCTCCAGGCTTGTGAGCCACCACTGGTGGACCCACCCTGCTGACCCAGAGATGCCACCGCTGTGGCAAGGGCTGGTTAGAAGAGGTGGGATAAGGGAATCACCTGCCATGACACAGCCCAGGAGACGTCAGATGTTGGCCAACTGGGAAAGAGCAGCAGGGCGACGAGAGCAATAGCCCCGGCATTGCCAGCGGGCACCATTGTGGCCATGTGTCACGGGTGAGCTTAGCTTCTCTGCGGTTGAGACTGGTCACCTCCTCACCCAGCCCGTTGAGCACTAGGCAGGCTGCATGAGGCCAGCCCCGACAGAGCCCTTGACTCACAGCATGGCTCCATTTTCCTTGCTTTCCAGACAAAAAGAGCAGGTGAGGGCTGGGCTGAGTTAGCCATCAGGAGGGCATGACGAAGGTTTGGAAGGCATCCCACAAATTTTAAGAGGTCAAGATGGACCCTTCTGTTCCCTGTACTGTGCAAACACTGCGCTGCTCTCAGGTGAAAGTTTCTCCCCCCTCCATCGGCTGCAGTCCTGGGGCCCAGATATGTTTCCTTCCCACACTGGTGATCACAGGACAAGTTTCTCCCCAGCCAGAAACCTGCCCATAGCCACACACCCACGTGCAGGGAAAGCAGTGGCACTTTGTCCATGTATGTTCTGCAGCACAGGTGAGTCAAGGGCTGGTGAAGGTGGCAAGCATCATCCGCCCCGGGAAATCAAACCAAGAAGTAAAGCAGGACTCAGCACCTCCAAGAGCAACCAACCACCTGGACAGCCAGTTTATCCACTTGTGGGTACCCAGCCTGCTGAGCTGGACGGGCAGGACTGAATGCCTTATATTAAAGGTTTTATATGAAAAAAGGGCTGCAGTGCCATCACATCATCCCACCAGCCCCAGGCGCAGAGCAAGGAGGACACTGAGCAGGGCTGCAGGACCAGCTGCCTCGCAGATGCTTGCATGGCCAGGCGACACACAGCAGGGGAGTCATAAAGGTGGAGTTTTGATATTTAGCCTGTGTTGCTGTCATTCGTTTCTTTAAATGCCTTTAGCTTCCTTCTAATAAAAGAGAAATCATAAAAAAAACCCACAAAGGATCCTTCACCGCCAGTGAATATCAATGCGGTGAGGCGGCGTATTAGTATGCACGGTGCCCACTCCATCTGCATGTTGTGTTCAGTGTGACAGCATCCTGGAATACAGATTTGGGCCGTGAGTATCCCAAGAGGTATTAGCGATCGTCTATCAGACAGGACAAGGAGCAGTCCCTGCTGTTGTAAACAAGGGGTGTTTTTCTCTGCCTCTTTCTCTGGGGGAGTTCAGTGATTTGAAACGAGTTCTTTCCTGCATCTTGTTAGTTTCTGTTCTTCAGCAGAGCCCTGGGTCATCTTCCTTAGACGATTAAAGAAGTAAAATTGGAGGTGTAAAGAGCACCCCATCACCAGGGTCCTTCATCTGCTGGTGGTGTCAGCTGCCATCCTCCTGCACCAAGCACAGGCTCCCCACAGGACACACAGAGATCTCCCCAGCCCGAAAGCACCATGATATCCCCCAGCACAGGGGAAAACTCACACCCAGGACTCATGGAGAGGCTCTGGCAGCAGGCAGAGGAAGGGCTTGTCCCCTTGTGTTCGGTGGCAGCAAGTAAATCTGGTGAGGCATCTCTGTGGTGTGGATAGATGTGGGGCAATCCTATGGTGCAGACAGACATGGAGCAATTCCCCATGGTGTGAGTGGATGTGGGGCATCCCCACGGCAAAGACAGGCAATGGGGAAACCCACAGCACAGATGGACACAATGCATCTTCATGGCACTGATGGACACAGGGCATCTCCACGGCACAGACAGATGTGGGCACCCCCACAGCACAGACAGACCGAAGGCATCCCCATGGTGCAGGAGGACGCAGGGCATCCCCACAATGCAAGCAGATGTGGGGCATCCCCACAGCAGGGACAGATGCGTGAGTAGCACAGAGGGTTTCTCGAACACGTATGAGCCACCGCACCACCAAATTATGGCAGGGACCGGCAGCCCTCGAGGCACAGCTGGGCAGCCCGCCCACACCACCGCTCCCCCTGCCACATGGGTGCTGCTTGCTGCCAGCGTGGTGCCTGCAAGACCGCGGTGATGGATCATTACAACTCGCACACAACCATCTAAGTAAAAGCCTTATTAAGAGTTCATTCATTTTATAAACTCTCGGCGCGATCCACAGAGGGAAGTTAGATTGCCCAGTCTTACAATATTCTGTGTAAACACTGACATGCATCTAGTAATTTTAACTAGATCAATTTGCAAAGGAGACCAACAGTGGAGCAAAAAAAAAAAAATCAAATTAAACATGGGGAAACATTCACTGGGAGAGGCTTTAAGGAAGCGAGCTGAAAAATACAGAGGAAAAGGGCAGATGGATGGACAGAGGTACAGAAGACAAATGGACCTACCTCTGAAGCCATGAAACCTAAGGCTGTAATTCAATATCAAAATCCTTAGGTCCACAAGATGGGGAAAAAAAGTCCTCCATAGCCATCTTCCACGCATCACTGAGGCTCTGGAGGCCTTAGCAGTCTGTTTCCCAGAGCATCTCTCCTCTTTCTCCAGCAGTCACCAACCCAGCTGCAACCACACAGCGGCTCCTCCAGTCCCATCTTGTCCTGTCCCCACCACACCAGCTGGCCCTTGGCATCCTCCTCCCTGCTTGCAGGACGCTGAGCTCTTGCTTTGCCGCTGGGCACTTCCCTGCTACCTCCCGCTCCCGGGCCCTGTGGGCACAACCCTGGACACCCTGCACCCCCCAGCCTGGGAACCAGCCGGCCACTGGCCGCAGGGTCAGTGGTGATCTTCGGTTAGGGACAAGCAGTGAGTCCACAGTAGGTTGACAACGTACACACGCGCACGAGCGCACACACACACGGGAACACCTCTTTCCATTTTCCAGGATGGATTATTTTTTTTTTAATCCTTTTTTTTCCTTTTTGCAAAAAAAATGCAAGCAAAAGAGAAAAAAAAAAAAACCCAAGGTTTTCTATTGAAGGTACATCTCTTCTTCAATATGAAGACATTAACTGGATTGAGTCGGATCTCCCATGCAGTGGTCAGCAAAGTCCTTTGGTAGCTGATGGAGCGGCACCCAGGTAGGACGGCAGGGAGCTGAGGAGACATCCGAGGACACTTCCACCCAGTCCATGAGCAGAAAGGGGAGCAGAGTGAGCAGGAAGGGCCAGGGCAAGGAGGGAGGGTGAAAGAAAAAAGAAAAGAAAAGGAAGGTGGTTTCTCCGGACAGGACGCTCCATCTCATACCGCTCCCTTCCCCAACAGCCCTTCTCCTTCTCAGTTTCAACCGCTGCTCACTGGTGGTGGGATTGGAGTCTGGTCTCTAGGGTGTGGGTTTGCTTCCCCAGCGCACATTGGTTTGTCTTCATTGTTTTTCATCTTTGCTTTTTTTGTTTTGTTTTTTAAATATATGATTTGTACATATTTATATGAATTTATTCGTTGTTCCCCATGACAATGGTAAGTGTGCTTCTGTTGGTGAGGAACGGAAGTCACCAGTTAGAGGTGAGTCCCAGGAACATCCTTCATCTGCGGTCACAGTCCCCAGGCAGCGGCGGCATCTCTCCAAATGCTGCCCCGCAGCACCTGACAGTTCCTCCCCTCCCACCTCTGCCCCTGGCTGCATGCCCTCCCCTCCCCTCCCCATCGAACAAGAGACATCATGCCATTGAGGTCGGAGACTGACTCATCTGTACTCGCATGGACTGGACACTGTTCAGGATCTTCTTCTGGTGCCCAGCCAAAGTCACCCCTATTCTCAGGAGGTCTCTGGAAGACAGACAGACAAACAGAGGAGTATCAATGGGCAGCTGCAGGTTGGTGTATCTGTTCTGCTATCTCTAAGTGAGGTGAGGGATGTAAATTCAGCTGGTCCATGCCTCTCAGCAGAAGAACCAACACAGAGCCCAAGCACAGCCCTGTGAGCATCACTGGGGCGAGGAGAGACCAAGAGCAGGGAGACACCTGCCTGCTGAACCCCCAGATGGTGAACAGGGCCACTTCCAGACTCATGGTGCTTCTGCTGACCAGTGCAATGGATGCCCACACCCTTCCTGTGCAGGTGCCTTGCACTGACCCCCCCCCACCTCCCTGCAATCCCAACCCACCCCAGGCAGCACCCAGCTTTCAGCCAGCCCTGGCATGGCACCCAACTCACTCGGATGTCATCTGGGCAACGAGCTGCAGGGAGGTGAAGCCAGCAGTCAGGAAGCTGTCCCTGTACTGGCTCATCTTCACAGCACTCAGCCAGTCATCTACTGAGGTAAAGGCAGTGAAGTCGGGGATGGAGCGGTCGAGGAGGGGCTGAGAAGGCCTGCAACAGGACACACCACTGGGGACAAGCCCGGCTGGCGCCAAGGGGCTGGTGTGCACCTATCCACCCCCCTGCAACCCTCATGCTCCCCCTGGCACTGCCCTGCTCCTGGCACACGCCTGAGACAAGGAAGGCCACAAGAAAGGCCTGACCCATGGGAATACCGCTCTGCCAAGCAGCACTTTGTAACCCCACACATTGCAATCCAGCTGCGGGAGCCGCAGGGACAGAGACACCAACAGAGGAGACACTGTGCCCGTACGGTCACACGCCATAAAGAATCAATAGCAAAGAATTATTGCTGTTGCTCAGCTGAAAACTACATGTTCTTTGTCTGACTGTCAGGCAGAGCAATGACAGAAAGACCCCGTGCCTGGCGAACAATTTATGAATTCTTGTCCTTCCCCCTGGCAGCACGAACTGCTCAGGGAGTTTTGCCACAGCTTGGGATGTCAACACGAGACCATCCCCTGCATGCTGGGAGACTCACACAGCGGTGATGGTAGCCACAGTTTTGAGGCTTGCCGGGTTGCGGATCATTTTATCAAGGGTGTTGACTATCTCAGTGAAGCGTGGGCGGGTGTTGCGGTCCTTCTGCCAGCAGTCCAGCATTAGCTGGTGGAGGGCAGCGGGACAGTCCATGGGCGGCGGGAGCCGGTAGTCCTGCTCAATCGCATTGATGACCTACAGGGCAGTGGGGGAGAAAGCAGCAAGTGAGGACGAGGGACTCGGAAGTCTCACACAGGGAAAACTGCAGCCTCAGCAGGGTGCGAGCCACCCCTGCTGCACCTCTCCCCGAGCCGAGCTGCCTGTGCGGGCAGAAGTGTTACAAGCAGCGCTGAGGCAGGCTGGGAAGGCAGCTGCCAGCCCATTTGATCATCAGCAAAGGGAGCAGGAGGAGACACTCCCGGCTCTGACGGAGCTGGGGCTCTCAGAGGTTAATCTCTGCTCTGATGCTCCGTGCACTGCAGTTCCTCCCGGCGGAGAGCTGCCACTCATTATCTCGGCGGATCACATCGGAGTACACTAGTCCAACTACCAAAGCTCTTTCCCCGCTCATAAACCCTCTGAACATTTTCAAAGGCCCTGCAGCTTCCTGAAGTCCAATTACCAGCCTGCTGGCTTTTCTTCCCAATTTCCCTCCTTGCATCCTCTCGCTCACCAGCCTGTTTCATCTCCAAAACTGAGCGCTGCCGAGGCTTCAGGAAGGAGCAGATAGCCATTCAGGCAGGGCTTTCTTTTGGGAATGAGCCCCCACACACCCCCTAGAGCTGCGTGGATGACCCCCAGTGCTTACGTCTTGGTTGGACATGTCCCAGTAGGGCCTCTCCCCGAAAGACATCACCTCCCACNTCAAAACCAGGCGTAGCATCGCAAGCCACCCCATCAAGCCAGGGCAGGCCCCAGCTCCTGGCAGGACAGGAGGAGCTGGAGGCCATGCTGAGGGGCAGGGATGCTGTGGAGGAGCAGTGTGTACAGAGGAACTGCTCCCCAGGCAAGCACCACTAAAATAACAGCAAAAAAAGCCAAGAGATGAAGGAAAACCACAGACATGGATGGTATTTACTCCGGGCAAGATTGCATTGTAAATTGTTTAGTAGCTTGTAATTGTAAATTGTTTTCTGTAGCTTTTCCGAAGAAGCGTCAGCTGCTCTTGAAGGATGAATGGCAAAAAAATTTATTTGAATAACTACAAATGGAGAAATTAACTGCTAGGTTGTTTTTCCTGCCTTTTCCCCAGAGCTAAAAACCTGCTGTGGGAGGCAGAGTGATGTAATCGCAGGCACAGCATCACTTCCCAGCTGCCAGGGAGATCTATTATGGCCTAAATTAAATAAAAACACAGATGAGATAATCTCTTTTATTTCTAAAGGTGGGGAAAGGCTACTTCATGCCTCATCCCAGCAGCTACTGCCAGGGTCTTCAAACAAAAAATAAATTATGGATGTCTGCTCAAAGGCCACTGCCTGCAGGACAGGTGTGGGCAGGGAGCAGGGCAGGTCAGGGACAGGGGGAAATGTCCTGTGAGCAGGGGAGGAAGAGCAAGGGGCTGCAGCTGGGCCAAAACACAAAGCCAGCCTCAAAGGCACCTCTGTGGGTTTCCCATTTTGGATGCTGGAGCCAGCCCCAGTGCTTGGGCACAGCTCAGCAGCCCAAGACACTGCTTCTGCAGGAGTCGGTGCAGCCTTGTGCTTGCACCCAACACACGGTCTTTTAGTTAATCGATTAGATGAGGTCAATAGGTTGCTCATTCCCTTCTCCTCTGTTCATCCTCAATGCCAATAAGGGTCTCACAAGCCCACTGGCAAGAGGATGGCCACGGTGGGGAGCTGGGGGTTCCCCCGGGGCAGCAGGAGCAAGGGGAGAGCCGGGCTGCCATTACCTACAAATGAGTTAATTAAGGAGAGAAGGGTCACTGGGGAATGGTGGAGCTCCAGTTAGGTTTGTCTCTTTAATTAATGCCTGGAACAAGTTTCAGGAACAAGGAAGACCAGACCTGGAGCTCTGAGGGAAGGGGAGTTAAAACGCCATTACTGTGACATTGGGAGATGCTGTGATCTCCCTACCTCCCCTTCCTGGTCTCTCCAGCGACTCCTCTGTGCACCTTCCCTCCCTGGAGGAGAGGGAAGAGGCTTATCTTGAAACTGCCGAGGGCAGAAAGGTGCTTGGGGGAGGGGGGAGGCAGAGAACTCATAAAAGGGAGGAAGGTAAAAGAGGTAAAAGAGGGTGATGGGGAGAACCACAGCCAGAGTCTCTGGGCCATGAGCCTATGTGGTGGGAACCCTCCTAAGATGCTCCCACACACGGTAGAAGCTCCAGAGCATACATCCAGCACCTTTGTCCCAGGTTCAGCTGGCAGCAGGTGCAGGGCAGGCACAGGGGATGCTGAACGAGACCAAAGTTTGCAAGAGGTACGTACCAAGGAGCTGGTGTAGGTGGGGTCAGATGTATCATCCTGCAGGTAGCGCGAGAGGCCAAAGTCCGACACTTTGCACACCAGGTTGCTGTTGACCAGGATGTTCCTGGCAGCCAGATCTCGGTGCACATAATTCATCTCTGCAAGGTACTTCATCCCGGCGGCAATTCCTCTGAGCATCCCCACCAGCTGGATCACTGTGAACTGCCCGTCATTTTGCTGCGACAGGAAAAAGCAGGCAGCAGGGTGAGCGTGCAGACACCACCATGGGAACAGAGCTGCTCACCCCCAACCCTGGGAGGATGCTGCACCTCCCAAGAGGACTCCCCAGCTGCCTTTCCCTGCTTGTTTAAGCAGAAGTGTGCCAGCATCAAAACACATGTGTTTTGGGGGTGTACAGCACAGTGCAACCACCTCCTGAGCTAAGGAAACAGACTGGGATTTACAGGATGGGATGCCAACACCTCATTCCCAAACCCCATGGCTGAACAACAGCCTGCACAGCCCCACCTCGCCTTACCCGTAGGAACGAGTCCAGGGCCCCATTCTCCATGAACTCTGTGATGATCATGACTGGTCGACTTTTGGTCACCACCCCTTCCAGACGAATAATGTTGGGGTGGTCGAACTGCCCCATGATGCTGGCCTCACTCAGGAAATCCCGGCGCTGCTTCTCAGAGTAGCCAGCTTTGAGTGTTTTGATGGCCACATAGATCTCCCGCTTGCCGGGCAACTTCAGGCGTCCTTTATACACTTCTCCAAACTCCCCTGTAAGTGCAAAAGTATCCGCTACCACCTCCTCCTCCACATAAAGCATTGCAAAGAGTGATGATACCTTGAGCTGCCTGGACTCCAAACCAACCAGCTGAGAAATGTCAGCCAGTTAACACTTCAGTGATGCTCTCCTCTATAAATCTACTCACCTGTCCTCTTTAAAAGGGAAAATGCCGCTGAGGATGTGTTTGGGCTTGCAACCTTCTCCAAGGTGACAGAGCTGACAGAGCCTGGCACCAACAGAAGCAGAGGCCGGGGCCATACTTGCAAACTCCCACAAGAAGGATTTGCAGAGCAAGAGCATCAACATTGAAGGACTACCTCAAATATAAGGTGTTGGCATTGATAATCTCAGTTGCCTTTTTGCACATCACTTATCTTGGAATAGAAAATAATTGGGCTGTTTTCATTTGCTGCTTTCTGATTTAAAACACAGAGGAAAGCATCCTCTTATTTTCAGCAGGAGAGCTTTTCCTTCGCCAAGGCAAAATTTGCCTGTGGAAGGATTACATTTAAGCTAGGTTTGCAGCCACTTTGCCCTGACGAGCAGCAAAGGGCAGTTGATACATCACTGAACTTGACCCCGACCAAACGAGCCCATTGTTTCTTTGCAGCTTCCCCGCCAGCTTCTCACTTTCTCTTCTACGAGTACAACACAGTTGTTTAAAAATGGCAATAAAAGCAGCACAGATGACATACAGATAAGTGCACTCGTGTATATATACATATGTATGGGAATATGGCACAGACTAGAGTGAGATCTGGCTTTTTCGTGTTCTCTCATGGAAAAGCCAAGTAGGAAATCCCAAGACATCCCACGGTCACCCAGCAAATATGTTCACGAAGCCTTTCCCACCTCAGAGGAACTCTGAGAGCAGAAACCAACCTTGTGTCTTCCCTAACCCATCACAAACCTAGGAAAACCTGATGTCTCAAGGCTTCCTTGAGGGTTTCCCGGTGAAGGACCACATGTGCACCCCCAGAAAGTTGCTCCAGGTGGGTGTCTGGCCACGCAGGAGCAGCGAAGAGGGCAGGGAGGGACGGGCGGCAGGGGATGGCGAGACCCACCTGCTCCAATGACTTCTTCAATCTTCACAAAGGATACATCAATCTCCTTGGCAAACTCTCGGACCGCCTCGTTGGGGTCCTCGTAAGTGAAGGGGTCAATGTAGATCTTCATCCCTGGAGACCCTTGGTGCAGGAAATATAGGGGCAATGGCAAAGGTGAAATAAAACAAGAGCAGTTGTGCCATGGCCAAGAACTGGAGATCCCCGTGTCCTCACACCCTCCATATGCCTGTTAAGATGGCTGCTATCTCTGTGCTCACCTGTGCCACCTCCATAGACCCTTATCGTCCTCTTTGGTCTCCCTGCTCTATCCAACCCTTCCCTGCATCCCCTCCTCTCCCTCTCTGTCCTCTGCTCCTCCACTGTTATCCTTCCTCTTCCTCCTCCTCAGCGATGTGGGGAGCAGTTACAGACCTGAACTACAATTAGTTGGCTTTATGGTGAGGGCTTTACGAGCTCCATGCGTTACTGAAGAAATATTTATTCACCCAAAAAGGCCTCTGATAGCTTTGTGGCAGCTACTAAATTGACAGAGTGCAGCAATTATAATCAACAACGTGTATGGAGCCATAAAATACAGCTTGGCCGCTCTCCGTGACAAGCGTGCAGTCCCTGCAGTCCCTTGCATGGGGGCAATGCCTGGCAGTAGGATCTGGCCACACCACATGAATATGCAGCAGGTGGGCTCTTACCCTTTTAAAATCGGGGAAAAAACACAACAGGCCCCAAAATTACCCAAACAGCATTTGCAGATATTGTGTTTGGATGCCCTGTGGCTTATAGAGCTGCCAGGGGGCATGGCCACCGGGCAGAGTGCAGCCACCACTGTCCCCAGGGCTCAGCAGGGCACCAGCATTATACTGCAGTCCCCACAGAGGGAGGGCTGCCGGTGCCCCTTTGGGCATTCAGCCTCCTGCGCCATTTCTCACCCAAAAACGGGACTGGGGATGGCGTAGCAGCCCCCTCAAGGTCATCTCTAGAAAAGACCAGGAGGAACATTGCTGCCCGGTCCTCCTCCCCAGGGTGCCCTGGCGTTACAGTGATTAACAGCATTTCATTGTGCTGTTAAGCACCTCACCAAGGGCTGCAATCCCATTGCATTGGCACTTCTGGGGCTTTTCTAGAGCCAATGCGCAGACAACCACAGGGATCGCAGCATCGCCTCTGTGCAGCGCCGCACTGGGAATCTAAATCAGTTCCCGGCTGCTTTGCAAGTTTGCCAGGAAGTAATTCAGGAGGAGGCCTGAAAGCCTTACAGCAGGACATTGCTGGTGCAAAACAGCCACCAAGGGGGAACCGCTTGCAGGGTTCCCCAGGACTCAGGAGGGACCAGGCAGGAGCATCCTTGTCCCCAAAAGGGGTGTTTGGGGCAAAACCTTTGAGCCTCAGAGGCAGGCAGGGAAGGCTGCAATGAAGCCATCTGTGCATCTCCCAGTTCATAAATCCCTTTATGGCTCTGTCTCATACACTTTAACTGCCCCATAAATTTTTTTACAAGAGCAGCTGATGCTCCAGCCAGGATTACAAAGGGATTTACAGGATCATAACGGAGACTGACTCACTGATCAAAATATTGAAGAAATAAAGGAGACAATAATGCCGAAGTTTCCTGCCCACTGTCAATACAGGCTGGTTTTCAAACACCCTCTCATGTGCCCCAGGATCTGCCCATGGGCTCAGTAAACACCAGGTTCAGCTCCCCACTAATCCCCATCCCATCCAAATGAGCGGGATTAAGGCATCTAAACCTATTACTCATCTCTGCAAACTTCAGCCACTGGCTCATCATCGCCACGCTGGCAAAAGCTAGGCGAAATGCTGGGTACCGGAGCACAACATCAAAGGCGACCCGTGCTGAGCCTGCCTGCAAAGAGGGCTTTGTGCTCTTAAAATCACCCCGGTATTCCTAGAAACTGGATTAGGCCATTTATCAGTACTGCAGACAACAGCAAATTTTTTATCATTCTTCGAAAGCTGAGTGCTCTGCACCACAACCCTGACTCCAGCATTAGATTCCTTCCAACATCATTTTTCCTTGAGAACAAATATTGTTGGGACAGAGAAAAACCCTTGCCTGCTGAATTGCCATCGCTTCAACAAGGCGCTTTCCTTATTTCCCCTATCTCAAAGCTCCTGGAGAAGCAGTGGCAGAGATACAGCATGAGAAATTACAACCTGAGAGACCCCATCTCACCCCAAAACCCACCCAGGGAAGTCCTTGCCAGCAGCAGGCAGCCAGCGATCCCTTGGGGGCTCCCGGGAGAGACGTCGAAGCTGCGCCGTGGAGGCTGTAATTGCCATGCTGCTAAACACGCGGGTGATTTGTTCCAGCAGATGCACTTGTTACTCCATTAGTCGCTCGTCACAAATTTCCCACCTGTTTTGCTCGAGCGTTTGCAACAATTGAGTGTCTGGAGGCTCGGTAACCTTGAAAGGGTTTTGCCGCATGTCTGGAAGCCCCAGCACCCCTGGCTTTCAGGTACCGATCCTCACATCTTCCAGCTTTAAACACAGACACCCACTTCATTGCTCTCCTACCTGGTTTGAACACCCTGGGTTTTGGGGTGCTTGGGGCAAGCTAGGGATCCACGTGGGGTGGGGAATGTTTCAGGAGGAAAATAGGAACACCTGCATCCCAACATGGGTCCAGCCGTCAGGCATCAAACAAATCTTCCTCCTGCACCCATGGTGCAGAAAGACAAAGAAAAGAGGGAAGAAAAGCACGGGTCCATTGTATTTAAGTATCACCTGGTGATGTCTGGAAAACAGTTTATCATTTGCTGGGAGGTTTATGGCCCCTCACAGCCCCGCCATCACATTGGGAGGGTTTGGTATGACGCTGAGAAGGTAGAAAGAGATCTAGCACGCTGTTGCTGGCTTGGCTGGCCTCTCCTGGCTGCCTCCAAACCCTTTCCATCCCTGTCAGCCCTCCTGCTTTCTCTGCCAGGCTGATGGCTCCACCTCCATCCCTCCCCTCCTCTCCTCTCCCCCATCCTGCTCCCCCCTGCCCCGGCTGTCTTTCACCCATCCCTGCATCCTGCCACCATTCCTTTTCCCCAAGCAGGTGCCCAGGACCCAGGGACAGTTTATTCCCATAAGGCAGCAAAATGCACCTGGAAGGCATCTCTAGGAGAGTGTAAATGGGATTTACGTCCCATGGAGACAGGGCAAGGAGCCTGCGGGCACTGGGTGGCAACTCCTCAACCCCTGGAGCTGCTGCTTTATTCTCTTTTCCAGTGATCACAATGGCCTGCTGGCTGCTGGAGGAGCACCTGAGCACACACTATACACAACAGACACCTCAAATTTGTTCTGGTGCACAGCTTCACCAACCACAAAGGTGTCTTAGGAAAAGGCCCGTCAAGCTCAGGCTCTCCTAGTTGTTTGCCAAGGGGATCGGCAGCCCAAAGCCAGTTGAACCTTCCCAGTCACAGGCCACACATCCTTCCTGGAGCAGGGTGCAGGGCAAACATCAGCCACGCAGCCAGGACAGCAGCAATACCAGCCACCACTCCCTGGCCATGCTCCTAAAATCCAGAATCCCTTTAGCAGTAAGAGCAGCCCAGCACTGGTGGTGGCCTGGGAAGAGCCTGTAGCAGTAGGTCAGGAGCTCATCCCCCTCTGCACCCTGCCCCTCTCCTTCCCTTTCCCTTTGGGAAGCTTCACAGCATCTTCTCCCCAGGCCTTGTCCTCCTACATCCCCCCTGCCTCTTACATCACTCTGTCCCCCAAAATCCATCCCCATCCCACAAATCTCCCCTGTTGCTCTTCTTTTCCCACCCACAATGCTGCACCACTGCAAACCCTCACCCAAACACCCTGACACACAGCTATGGACATCTCTGCCCCCATCCTATGGTCCTTTCCATCCACCCCCTGGGACTTTCGTCCCCTCTACATGCACATTTGAAGGTGGAGGAGTGGAGCAGATGCTGGGTGCAGGTTTAGGAGTGTTTCTGCTGCTCACTTTTCCCCACTCACCTCGCCCAGTGCTGTAGTGCTGTAATTTATCACTGTACACTGCCTCCTTGCTGTAGGCGCGCTTCCTGGGAGAAGAAGGGAGAAAACAGCCAGGCTTGAGGAACCAGCAGCTGGGGATGGCCCCGAACCACTCCTTTGCCAGCAACACTCAGCGAGTGGTGGCAGCTCAGTGCTCTCTCCAGCTATGGGGGTCCCCCATCCCTCCCCTCCTACCCCAAATCTCTCCCAGCTGTGTCTTACCACCTCCACCTTCCAGGGACACAGCATCCCACAGGGACCCACCTGCTACAGACGATGGAAATGGCCACCAGCGACACGATGAAGACCACCCCAGCTGCTGCGGATCCTGCAATCAAAGGCAGCTGCTCTCTCAGCTCCGACTTGTAGTCATCTGCAAGAGAAGAGGGATAGGGTGAATTCTCTCTTGCACACTCATGAAGTAAGAGCGGCCTCCTGGGAAGGGGACCCATAATGCCCCCTCTAATTCTGTGGGTGCTGCTCCCATGGGAGGGTGGTGGGACAAGGGGGATCCAGGCAGGAGCGCTGGTTGAGGCAGGTGATGAGCCAGTGCTGTGCTCAGCTCACACACACTTCAGGTTAAAAATATGGAAGAGAAGGTCTTGGGTTTCTCTTCCCTCAATAAATTTAAACCTGTTGGCTGTTTTGACCAAATTTAACATGGGGTCTCACAGACACAAAGTTCCTACAAGTTGCAGGAAAGGAGGAAAAGAAAAGACCCCATTAATAACCAAACCATCCAGGGAAGGCTACAACAGGAGTTCACCCATATCAGACACCAGAGAGTCCACCACGCAACAGTTAACTTTGAGACAGAGGCCCAGGAGAACCCAAGCGCTTTTGCTGCAGGCCTGCTTGTAGGTTTTTACATCTCCACAGATGGCATGAGCCAACTCCTTTTGCAGAGCCATGGCAACCACAGCATCCCTTCCACACCAAGCATCCCTCAAACCCCCTGTGTCCCCTCAGCTACCCCCTGCGTCCTTCAGCAGAAGGCTGGGGTGAAAGCCTAGGGGACACAGGGTAGACTGGACATGCCTGGAGGAACCCCCAAGAAAGCCACTTGCAACCTCCATGTGTCTCCCCCCATTTTCCTCCTCTCCTGCCCTGCTCCATTAGCTGTGTGGGTACCCACAGTGGTCAGTATCCAGCAGACCCCATACTCCTGGGGGATTCTGCAGCCCTCCAGAAACATGTCCCTCTCCAAATCATCTCCAGCAAGGTGTGCCAGGCTGTGCCAGCATCCACAAGCAAAGGTTAAAATAAAATTCACTCCAAATTAAAGCATTTAGCACCCTTTTATCTGTATTTTTTCTATTCCATGGTTAATTACTAGCAACTAGATTTATCTCTTGCATGCCACTTAAATCCTGAGAAATTCTCATCTAACAATCAATTATTATTTAATAATCTACACTATCCATTCTTATTAAATTTCAATTAATTGCTTATTTGAGGCAATATTTTTCTTCTTGCTTCTCTAATCCTGAATATTTGAGGCATTGGGGGTGTTTATTACCATTTCCTTCCATTCGGTCGTCCTGCGTGGTTTTCCTCTTCTCGCCCCGGCTGGCACTTGACATGAGTGCAAACGGGGTGACCCGGTTTTAGGAAAGAAGAAATGTTTTAGGAAAGACAGCCAAGTAGGGCTGGAACCAATGGGTGTCATCTAATTGGAGCAGGAACCATGCCAGCAGCGGCAGGGAAGAGGCTTTCCGTAGGATCTTGAGCTGCCCCAGGGGTAGGAGGACCACGAAAGGAGCCTTGCTTCACTCAATGACTCCTGGATTAGTCCTGAAACTGGGATTAATGAAAAACCCTCCCATGAGTTATTAGTCTCTACAGGCAATCTAGTGTTTGTGGCTGCAGGGAAGGGCTGGTGCCAGAAGAACAACAACACAACTCTGGCAAGAAGGCCAGAGGAAGCCGTGACAGTCATGAGCTGGCCCTTTCCCTTCGACACACTACCTCAGGGTGGGAAATCAGCTTTCAGTGATGGGACTGACCCTTCCAGCTTTGCCCTGATGTCTCAGATGCGGCTCTGAGCACCCCTGGAGAGCATCTCAGGAGTTCTTCCTCCGGGGTCTACAACCCTCCTCTCTTCCCCACCCTGCCATGCCAGACTCAGCTGGTGGCAGGGGGGCTCTGTCACCACAGTCAGAGGCAGGAAAGACAAAACCACATCTAGGTAGCAGGGGAGAAAACAGAGCTAAGAGATTTAAAGCAGATTACTCCTCCAGCTGGCAATTAATAAGACATTGCAGTAAATCACCTAGCTTTTGCCACGTTGCCCACTGGGAGAGAGTTTGCAGAGACAAGTTCATTTAATCTGATTAGAGCCCAAAGCTGTTGCTGGAAAGACAACCACCCCCTTTGCCTCCCTGTCCCTCCATCCCAGACTCACCGTCCGTCAGCGTCTGGAAGCACATCTTCCCACTGTACTTGCCGTAGCCAGCCACAGTGCGGGCTCGCACCTGCACCACATAAACCATGCCGGGTCGCAGCCCCTCGATCCTGGCTGTGTTGGTCTGGCTGCGGGCCATGGAGGAGTTGTACTCATTGTGGTCCTGGGGGCATGGCCGAGACAGACGGTCAGCGGTGGGGACAATGTACCCTGCAGCCCACCCGTCCCCGTTGATGGCAGGGATGAGGTTTATCTGCAGAGGGATAAAGTGGTGGCCCTGGCTCTGCTACAGGAGGACAAGTGCCAGAGCCTGGGCAAGGTGGCTTGGACCCTCCTCGCTGCCCTCAGTCCCTGATGTGGAGGATCCTGCAGCAGCAGGACCCACAAGCTCTGCCTGGACTCTGGGGAGCTAGGGAGCTCCCCATGGCATGTGCCTCCCTGGCAGCCCCCTGGTCCCACCGTAGCAAAGAGCATGGAGCAGCGGGGGGAAACAGTAAGAGTATCCAGAGCAAAAACACTCAAGAGCAGCAAATTCCTCATCTTCAAACCACTGATGTTCCTGCACATTTCAGAAACATCATGCAGTTACGGAAACACTGTAAGATCCCCTACATGACCCCACGCAAGCAGGTTCAAGGGCAACTTGCCTCCGCTGAGAGCCCCAGCCCCTACAGTCTATGCTCCGCTGGCAGGGGTCCTTGTGCTAAACCTTGGTGGAGACATCGTGCGTCTCAAATCTCATTTTTTGCAACATTCCCCAGTGATTTGCCATAAAGGGCCACTGGTGAAATCATTTAATTATTCACATTTAGAGGAATTCATTAAAGCTGGCAAAAGGCAGGAGGGATGGAACAGCTTGGGCTTGGCACGCTTCACCACAACGGTTGAGAACATGTCCCCTGTGGGGAAGGATGGCTGCCAGTGAAAGTATCCAGCAGGAAGCGGTGACCCGAGACAGGGACAACCCTGATAACCCTCACCAGTCCTCGCCATCCCACTCTTTCTTCCTGATGCTGTCCCCACACTCTGGGTCTCTGCTCACCCTAGCAGATACCAGAGCCAAGGCAGCAATGGGCACTGATGTGCTGAAAAAAACACTGCCCACAGGGGAGGAACTAGCATCTGCAGCTGCAACATCGCTTCCCTTCCTCTGGTTGCGTGTCACTCCCAGCCTCTGGAGCCAGTGTCAGCAACAAGGTACCTGTCCCACCACCTGGACTCTTCCCAGCAAAGAACCTGATTCAGAGCTTGTCAATATTCCCCCTCTCCCAGCAACCTCAGGACTGCCGCCCAGCAGCACGTTATGACGCTCCACATGTCCCCAGCCCACCCTCGGTCGCGAGGTTTCCACCTGAGCTTACCGCTGCTGGCCTGGAGCCCACGGTGCTGCTCACATCGGGCGTGCAGATGCGGCTCACCTTCTCGTAGTAGCGGATCTCATAGTCCAGGATGATGCCATTGGGCTGCTCAGGCTGAGGCCATGAGAGCGTGATGCTCCTCATTGTGGCGCTCACCTGGTGCATTATGGGGACGGTGGAGGGTGCTGCCGAGGAAGTGGGGAGGGAGCAAAAATTAATGGAGAGGGGTAGGACCAACAGCCTCGGGGAGAGGGAAAATCTGGACATGTAGAGCATCCCAAATCTCCCGTGCCTGTGGTTGTTTGTCCCATGGGACAAGCTCACACATTAGCAGTGGGAAGAGCAGCATCTCAGCAGCTTACATGCAGCCAGAGCAGTGAGCTGGCAAGGGAATACTGGTATTTAAACAAATTATTCTTTTTAATTAGGGGCTTAAAAATTCTCGGTGTTCCTTCTTCCTGGGATTGCTTGCTCCAAGGACATCTTCCACGGAGGAGCAAAGACAGCAAAGCTCTCCCCAGCAGTGACAAACCAAGGCTCGATGATGGTCCCCAGCTCTGCTTGCCATCTTTTGCCATAACAGCCTCTCCGGGAGAGCCAGCTTCACAGGAGCCTGCGCCACAGCTGTGACCCCACGTAATAATGGGGTAATAGGACATAGGAGCAAAAATCTGCCCACCCTGAGGACGATGACAGGAAAGCAGGGCAGGGACACTCCAGCCCAGCAAGGGGGCCCCAAAGTGCTGGAGCCTGTAGCACGGCTTTGCCTCAGCACTGGCCTGGAGGAACTGCTGGGTCCGCTCTTAGGGACTGGCTGGGGATGCTCATCCTCAACACCCAAATGTGCTTCTCCCAAAAAGCCCAAACACCTGCGGAACAGCCTCTAACCATCCTTTCCCACCCCAGGGCCATGGCACAAGGGTGCTTGAAAGGCACCGCTTCCATCCCTGCAGCCCCCGAGACCTCCCCGGTAGCAAACCACAGAGATCCTGAGCATCTTGTCACAGCATCCCCGGAGAAAGCAAGATGCTTGGCACTGGCCAAGCACACAGTCGGCACTGGGTACGAGCCTGGTGTGGTTTGTGTCTGACCTTCTTCCCTCCCTGCCATGCATTTCTAATCAGTCTTGCTGGCCACACCACACCCCATGTTGCTCTGCAAAGCCGTCCATAGTATTTCAGTTCACACACCAGAACAGAGCTAAGCAAGCAGGTTTCCTAAAATATCTGCCAGGCACATTGTCCCCACTGCCAGTGCAACCTGCCCCATTCTCTGCATACACTCGAGCAACCCCAGGGCTGCTCTACACCTGTCAGGGAGCTGAGCATCCCTGGAGCCAACCACCCCCAAAGCTGAGCAACCCCGGAGCTGAGCATCCCCAGAGCCGAGCATCCCCAGAGCCAAGCATCCCAGAGCTGAGCAGCCCTGGAGCTGAGTACCCCCAGAGTTGAGCATAGCCAGCAGCAGCAACACCATCCTTCCATCATCAAGGACACCAAGCCGCTAAATTAGTCAGGAGCCATTTTTCCAAAGGCTTTTTGCCTTCCAAGTTATACTTGAAAGGGCCAGAGCCAGTCAATACAGCCCTGATCCTGCACTTAATCCTACCAAAAGCCTCCAAAAAAGGTACCCAAGTCCCTCTGCACCCAAAGCAGCGCTGGCATGACCTGCTCACAGGGTCAGCTCTCTATCCAGTGCATGCAGCACTGAGCAAGGAAAATGCCTCCTCCCCATGGATCTAGAGCAGAGCTGAGCTTGGTGTGACCAGCTCAGGGTGCAGGATCATGCCGGGGAGGGAATCTGGGGGTGGCAGGAGGTCCACTCCACGTGGCCGCACCAGGAAATGCTGATAGTCCAGCACTGCCTTTGTTTACCCAGCATATTTAATCCCGTACTTTTTTTCAGTCTCTCCACATCCACTCCAAGAAGATGCTCGTGGGCTGAAATTAAACACTTAGCTTGATTGCTGTTTTGTTAATTGCTGCATTCTCCGCCCCATTAGTGTGGATAGAGGCATGCAGGCGATGGGGCTGGGGGCAGCCCTGCGGAGTGAGATGCACTAACCAGCCTGGATCTGGCTCCACACAGGGTAAGAGGGTGGAAAAATCCTGCTGCAAAGCCAAAGGGATTTTAGAGGGGCAGCACCAATCCTGCCCCTGACACACCTGATGCATTTCCATCAGGTTACTCCATAGCCTGTCCTGTGGCACTGGGAGCATTTCCACATTAGTATTCAGCCTTTGCAAGACAGACAGGAAGCCATGGGGTATGGACAGATTGGTGCAGGTGCCCTGACTGTTCCCAGCTCCCAGGCAGTCCAAGAGTGAGAGACAAGCAAAGAAACAACCCAAAAATTCCACCCCAGGAGAAAAGTCTTGGAGACCAGAGGCAGGTTTGAGTGCACGTGGTTCAGGAGACAGTGATGCCAGCCAGGCAAAAACAGATTTGTATTCCCTGGAGCTGGGAGACTAAAATATTTACGCCAGGTTTCTGTCTCATGCTGTCCCGAGGGAGCAGGCTGGCAAAGGCTGCCTGCGTAACATGCTTGGCACAAAGCAGGAATTACCATCCCCTTTCTCTGCCCAAAGCAGACAGGTTTCCATCCCCTCGGCTCCTTGTGCTCCTCATTGTAGCCTGGGACTGGGTACCCCCTTGCCATCTGGACACCCACCCTGTCAGCATCCTGGTTTGGCCCACAGCTGCTGGTTCAGCTCCTGATTGGGAAGAGGGAGGGAAAGGGGCAGAGGAGCCTGGGGACAAGAGGAAAATGATGGGAGAGGGATGTGCCAGAGGAGACAGAGCCTGAACTCAGCCCTGGGATGCTGCTCCCTCTGTGCTGCGGTGCAGCCAGGCTGCATTTCGAGGCTGGATTCAGCCCATCTCCCTGCTCACACCCAGGAAAAGGGGGAAAATGGCAATGCCATTTCATCCCCAAGCAATCTAGAGGGGGATAAAAAGCAGATCTTGGTCCTCACTCCCTTCCTTACCACAACACAGTTCTTGCTCTGCCCAGGGCACAGGCACTCCCTCCACCTTCCCCATCCCTCTCCCTCCCTCTTTTCCTGGCCTTTGTCCCTGCTCGCTGCCTTCCCCACCACCCGCCCAGGGCTGGGTGCCCATTTACTGCAGCCATCACACACCACTCACACCCCAGGAGCTTTCTCCTTCAGACTCGGAGCTTGCAACTCGTAGTGTATGGCTTAAAACGCCCGGCACCGTACCGTCCCAGAACTCACCAGCTTGGTTGGTGGTAATGTTGACAGAGACGTGCTGCGGTGGGAAGGGGCTCTTGTTGGAAACCCCGTTGACAGCCTGGATCTCGAAGGTGTACGGCGTGTGTGCCCACAGGTTGCTGATGAAGACCCGGGTCTCTGTCAGCCCCAGCTGCCGGGGGACAAAGTCCACGTTGTCATCACAGCGGGAGCAGGCACGTCGGTCTGACCTGCACTTCTTGCAGACGATGTTGTAGGTGACATCATCTCGACCCCCTGTCTCTCGCGGTGGGTGCCACTCCAGGATGATGGACGTCTCATTGACAATGGAGATGACATTGCGGGGGCCAGACGGGACGCCTGTGGGGAAGGAGAGCTCTTGAGATAGGCCCTTGCCCAGAATGTTATGCTCAGCCCTACTGGGGCTCAGTAGGAGGCCTGGGGGGCTCCAGCATGGAGAATGACATCCCACAGCTCTGTCTGCTGATCTACCCATCACCTCCTGGCTCAGGAGGGATTCAGGCTCTGCGGCTTTGCCCAATTCAAGGTCAGGCTCTTCCCATTGGCAACATCAACCACCTGCATCGTCAGCTGCAGAGAGAGGTTTCATGGTTGGGGATGGGGACTCTGATGCTACAAACCCATAGTCTCCCAAAAAAAAAAAAACCCATGCAGAGAGCATGCAGATCCATCTGCAAAGATGGACCCATTTTAATGATCAGGAGATGCCGAGATAGCTCCAGCACTCACGTGGAGAAGCACCTCAAACAAATTATCACAGCAAGAGAAATGCCACTTAGCCGACACCACAGAGAAACGGAGGAGCAGCGGGCGAAAAGAGAGTCAAAAATGGAGAGTGGTTATTAACAGTTCGATACCTCAGGTTGGGAGCCCAGGTATTTAATAGCACAGAAGAAGGCTCTCCTCCGTGCCTGGCACTGCTCGCTTTTTTGTGAGCAGTTCAGATGTTGGCCGAAAGATAAAAATTGCATTGATCAAATCCACTGGGAGCCATCACAAATGCTTCGGCAGACAGGAATTGAACACGGCTCTGATTGCTCGCGCTGCTGGAACAGGGCTGGAGTCAATAGGGAGAAATTCAGGAGGAATCCAGGCAGGACAGCATCATCAAGGCACAAACATATGTCTGCCCAGGTCCGGGGAAGGATTTGGGGTTAGCCAGGAAGGCTCCACAGACAAAACCACAAAATCCAGCTGCTGGGTTATATTAAATAAGGAAAGTGATTAGTTACTCGTGCCAGCATTGCTCAGCACTGCGCTTCTGTGGAAGAAAAAGGACTTTGCCACAATAGGGCGGGAGGCAATGAAAATGATGGAGGACCTGACTTGTGAGAAAAAGTTAAGAGAGAGAAGCATGCTCCGTCTTGGGGAAAACCGTCCCGGGGGAGCCCTCCACGTGTGTGCGCTGGGGAACATCATTAGGGGCTGCAGATAAATTAGCCTCATATTTGGACATGGATGGGCTGGGCAGAGGCAACTTCACCAGCACAGGGGTGACCTGGCTGGTGGGATGAAGAGGTCACCCCATGTGGAGGACCTCCAGCTGACACCTTGCTCTGGCCACCACTGCCAGCCAGCCCAGGGGGCCCATGGGTAGCCACCCCTGCCCAGCTCCCTGGCTGCGCTGCCCTCTCCTCCTGCTCTTTTAGTAAGCACTTCAGAAGTCTCTCTGAGCTGTTGCTGCAGATACCACAGATGAAAGCATTTTGTTAAAATGCCTAGAAAAATGACAGCCTTTAAAAAAAAAATTAAAATAAAAAAATTCCATTCCCCTTAATTCTTTTCCCCTTTAGCAGAGTAAATGCATGTGTCGGGGAGCAGCCACCAGCGCAGTGTCCTTGCTGGAAAGGGCTTTCGTAGACTCAAGGCACTACAGACGTCCTGTTGTGGGGCTCCCCTAAAATCCCATAAGCAGGTAGCGGAGATGTCAAATGGGTTTTACAGGAGGAGTGGTAGGGGACATGTCAGGGGCAGGAGCTGGGGGAAGGACGTCAATTCCCCAGGGGGAACCAGACTGGAGGACTCACAAAGGCTGGGGAGAAGGATCAATAAATAGCAAGTTACCCCCAAAAAGCTGCAACCTGTCTCGGGAACCTTAATCCAATCTCCCTCTTTGTATCTTAAGCAGACAGTATCTTTTCAAGCTTTTTTTCCAAGAAAAAGGGAGAAAACCATCTTTCTTCCCTGGCCCAGAGGCAAACCACTGCCTCCACAAATTCCACCCCTCCTTTAATTTGCAGCCCTTTCCGTCCCATGCCAGGGGTACAGGGCAGGAACCATGCTCGCAGGCATCGCCCTTAGGAAGGACTCTGGTCCAGGGCAGCACCCACAGCTCCACACTGTTATTTACTCCTCTGAGAGGAGAAACTTTGTCAGTGAACAGCTGGTATCTCAAATTAGAGCACTGTAAAATTAAGCATTGACAAAAAGAAATAAAAATCAGCAAATAGACTTTTTTATACTGTATTCCTATAGTGCAGCAATACTGTAAACTAGCTATGTAACGAGACATAATAAAGATATATAGATTTATCTGCAGTTGTGCTGTCTGCCAACTACCTTTGCTCTGACAGCTTGAGTGATCCAGGAAAACATGCAAATCCTTTCCTCATTTCTGACATGCATTTTGGGCACTCCATAGCACCAAGGGTCTGGAGCATCCTTGTGCTAAAGCTCCCTTATGGACTGATTCAAGGGCCTGGAGTGTATTTTGCAGGGGCAGTTGAGGCTGAGACTGACGTTCCCAGCGGGCTGAAGAGCACAGCAGCTCTTTCTTCTCTCCTGGGCTCTTTTCTCACCAAAAGACATGCTTTCAGCCACTGCTGCCATCCCAAGCAGTTTGGGCAGACAGCCGAGCAGCATCACACGCAACACTGCACTGAATACCAATGCTTAACGTACCCTTTCCCCCTATAAAAAAATACTCCATCTGCAAGACTATGAACAAGACAGCAACAGCAGGTAACTAAATTCTATTTTATCCTGAAGACTATCTCCCTGCCATCACCAGCACTACCAGGATGAAGCATAAATTCAAATGGCTGCCAGAGAGGTGGGTTGTGGGGCTGTCCCATCACTTATCATTTGGTGCGTGCCACGGCAGCATCCTGGGAAAGCAGAGCAAAAAGTGACAGGACATCATCTGCTTATGCTAGCACAGTGGTGAAGGGATTAATGTTGGTGCAGGGAGTGTTTCTATAGCATGTAGAGGCAGTCCTGTGCCATGCAGAGAGGGACTGGTATTCAATATGGTACCCCACCCCTCCACAAAGCTAAAACCCTTGCAGTGGGTTGTCCTTGGCTGGCTGCCAGACGCCCACCCAGCTGCTCTCTTGCTCCCTTCCGCAGCAAGACAGGAGGAGAAAATAAGACAAAAAAGCTCATGGGTTGAGACTTTATCCCTGCCACTTCCCCAGAGGCAGAGGGGAGAGAGACTCTGCAGCCCCCCCCCGCCAATCCTGATCTGCTACTCACTGGTGCAGGCAGCTGCCGGCGGGTCGAAATCTGCCCTGTAGTAGCCATTGCGGCACGTGCAGACCGGCGAGGCCTCAGCGGTGGAGCGGCTGTTGGAGGGGCATGGTGCGCAGACCCCTGCACCCTGGCTGGCCTTGAATGTCCCTGCTGGGCAGGCTGCAAGAGAAAGGAGAAGAAAGCAGTTGGGTACCAAACCACCCCGGGGCAGAGGCAAAAGCAGGTCCTGTCCTTGAAAAGGGGAAGAAAGAAAAAGAAAAGAAAGAAATAAAAGAAAGAAGACACAGAAAAGCTTCACACCTGTATCAGAGCTAAACGGGGTAGCACCTTCCTATGAAGCTAGGATGGCCGTAATTTTTCACGCTGGCCATGAATTATTGCTGGAGCCACCAAAACACTGAAATCACATAGCAACGATACATTAACTAGCCAGGCAGAGCAAGGGGGCTGCAGCAGCTGCTTTGCTTCCTACCGCTCATACCTAGGCAGAGTAATGGTGGGGGCCTGTGTGACCCTCTTCCCTGGCAGGATCCACAGGGACACTGACACACAGGGGCAGGACAGTGTTCCCCTTCTGTTGATCTGAAACGTCCCTTTCTGCCATCCCAATGGCACAGCTCAGGTCTTGCATCATTTTTCCATGCAAAATTTGAATATTTAATTTAAAAGTTGACACAATGCCCACGACAGTGTCTTACGGGTCCATCCCATTAATCCCCCGCAGCCCAGCGCTGGGGCTAATAACCTTCCCGACCTTCAGCCTCCAAGTTTATTCAAGCAGGAAATGGCCACTAATTCATAAACTAGAAGATGCACCAGTTACAGTTACGGCAAGGCTTGAATCAGTGACGGGGGAGGTTTCATTAATCAACCGTCTCGCTGCTCTGCGGTTAGAGGGTGAAGATGGAGTGACAAAGATGGGGTCCCTCATCCCTGCCCCACCCCACCAGTCCTCACCACCTAGGTCCTGATGAACGGATGCTCATCCATCTTTGAAATCTAAAGAAACCCTCAGTTGACCCTTACGAAACCGAAGGCTGCAGAAGGGAATATCTGTATTTTGTCACATGTACCCGAGGGACCAGACTTCCATCCAGGTCCACCACCCGGGAGTCCCCCCGACTGTTTCTGGCCTCACATCCAGGGTGGTCCCACCTCCGTTTAGCTCCTGGCTCTGCCCCTGCAATGCTGTCACCTCCAAGGCATGGCTCTGCAGAGAAACACCCTAAGTGTCTCATAAACACAGCGATGATTGAGATAATGGAAAGTGCCTCTTAGCCCCTGTTCGCTGCATCAGGATATGAGGCATCTCCTAGCAGCCATGAAGAGGAAATTAATAGGAGCAAGCAGGGGTAACCACTTTGATGCAATTTCCTTGGGAGATAGTGGACCATCTAATCTTTATTGGAGCCCTTTAACCTGTCATTCAAAACTTGTGAAGGCCTCTTGCTCACAGAGTCTTTCCAGATATTAAAAGATGATAAAAAAGGATAAATCAAAACAATATTTTACAATTTTATTATTCAGGGGATTTTTCCCCGACCTGAGACACACAACTGGCTGCGATGAACTGTCTCTTTCCAATGGCCCTAAGAGCTGAGTAGGGACATGGCATCCCAGAGGGACCAGCCACCATCTCGGGCTGCCCTTCCTCCTCCCCACTGTGGGAGGACCACTAAGTCCTCCGCCTTCTACCGCAGCCATCCCACACGTATGGCCTCTTACAGAAGCTCTTAGGGCCATAACCCAGTACCTCATGCAGACAGGCAGCTAGACATGCGGGGTCACCATGCATTGCAGGACAGTGGGTGGGCACATGAGGGCTTGAGGTGGAACTTCAGGATGCCAGAGCAGAAGGCAGCCGGATGCAGAACCTTCCCTGAGCCACGCACACAGCCCTATGCCCCATAACAGCATGAGGAAGCACAGAGTTACACCAGACACCCAAGGCAGGAGACAAAACCATGTGGACACCAAGACTTAGAGGTGGATCTCCATTTCTTCACTTCTCCCTTCCCACCAGCACTGCCCCACAATGTCCCAGTGGTACTGCACTCCCGCCAGCAAATGTTAACATCCATGAGACGTGCAATGGATAACTTGTGGGCTTTAGAGCTGGAGGACGTGTTCAGAAATGTGCCTGAAATGTGCCAGGCCCTTTGGACAAGCAGGAAGGAGAGGGCAGCAGTACCAGGTTATGGCTGCTTGTATTTTGATGAAAGAGGGAGGGAGGGAAGAAGACAAGATGGTTGCAGTGCTATGAACGCACCTCGTTTTTAAGCATAGGGGCATGTTGGTGGGTCAGTTGAAGGGGTTTGTTAAATTTAATTACAATTAATCCAAGTGATGCTTTGTCAAAATAGCTGAATAAAGTACTCTCCGCAACGCAGTGTCCTCAGGTTTCTTTTATCATTTCACTTATCTGTAAATACCCGTAATCTGCAGACACGTGGCCCTTAACTGTTATTATTACCAATTAGCTTTTCCCTCCTGTAATTACACTGTGCTTGTCTAAAGTGTCCCGCAGTTTCGGGGGGGGCTGATGCCTTGTCCTTCCTCCCAAAGCTGCCATGGGCTGCAGCCCTCCGCTCTCGCTGTTGCCCATGTCTCCCCTCTTTCTGGGGGAGCTGAACCATGAACCCCACACCAAAGATGAAGCCAAAACCCCCAAGCCTCTGCAATGCTGCTGTTGGATTTATAGAGACCCGCACAGCGTGGGATCCATAATCCTTCAGATGGTAAACGTGCAGTCCGAGTGTAAGGCTTGGATAGAGGGCTCGAGCCCAGGAGGGAGCAATAAATCACCCCACTAACAGCAAGTGCAATGTTTGCCTTGATTTAAGGGCTGCTGCAAGAAAGTTTCCCAGAGCTAGCAAGGTCTGAATCTGCAATAATGCCTCGGACAAGCACGGGATGAGGCTCTGCCTCGGCTTTCCCTGTGGAAAAAGGTTCCGTCTGCTGGTGCCAAGGCTGCGGCACAATCCGCATCTCTTCAGCCCAGAGAAGAATTAATTGATTGTTGATTACATGGGCTGGATAAGATTAATGATGTGCTTAACTATCCATTTCCTCAAGTTTAAGCACTAGGGGTGTGTTTGTAAATGATGAGGCATGAAACCCAGCCGTGCCGCTCAGCAGCTTCAGTGCTTGCTGGGGCTGCCTGCTCCACACTTAAACCTCCCCCATAACCCAAAGCTGCCTGCAGATCCATCGTCCTGCCTGCACACTGGGGATGTCACGCATCTCGGGCAGCAAGGGCCAGGGGTTTGCTGGCAGGACCCCTTTCCCAGGGCTGATGCAGGCGTTCAGGGGTAGGAGGGAGCATCGTTGTGGGGCTGCTTGAACCCAGGTTTCTTGCAGCGAGATGTCATTTCGGCAGGGGGGAATAGATGCAAGTCGCTCTCATGCCTGAGGGGTGATGGTAGGGGTGGCAGTCGATTTGCAGTGCCCCTCAGGACTGGATGCAGCTGGGGGACTCCCGGCCAGAGCTGCCCCTCTTACCCCACCAAAGGCTTGGGGTGGGGATGTGGCCATGTCCCACATTGGGCAAAACACCCAGCGAAGGCACCACAGACCTGCATCCCCATCGTTGCCTCCCTCCCAACTGTGCAGCTTACATGGGGTGGGATGAATTATTGAAGCAGCAGCAGCAAACAGCAGCATCGCGAGGCTTTTTGCTGCTGAAAACTCTCCTGCCTTAATAGCATGTATCCTGCACCCTTATATTTTGGGTGCCAGCAGTCCTAGAAAGAGCCGGAGGTAAGAAGGATCTCTCTGCTCATCCATCTCTGCTCCTGCCCCAGGCAAGCCACGATCAACAGACCAGACGCTCTGTGGAAGGGGTGCAAGTGCAGGGGTATCCAAGCATTTAATTCTTCAAACTAAATCCTCTTGGTTAGCACCTGGAACTTACACTTTTTAATTACTCTCTCAGGGAAGCTTCCGTCAAAAAAAGAGAAAGAAAGAAAGGAGACATCTCTTATATTAACTTGCTCTAAAGTTCCCCAGGGATGTGGAGTGGCATTTTACCTTATCAGGTTTTAAAATAGGAGCTTCTGCAAAGAATGACGGACTTCAGCTCGCAATTCCCCACCTCCTCGCCCTGACCCTCACCAGCACCCTGCACAGCTCCCTTCATTCAAAGCAAACCGACTCTATGCTGTCTCATCATTGCCATGCCCCCGATGTCCCCACCGGGGCAGAGCTAACCACATTCGCCACGTTTTCCCAAATTCACGCTTGTTCCTTTTTGGGTCTAGTGCCTTTGCAGGGCAAAACCACTGTCTGTAAGCACACCCATGCACATACCCATGGTCACACCAGCACAGCAGGTGAGGAAAAGATGGGTTATAAGTAATGGTGCTGCACAAGGCGATGCCGTCAAGCCAGTCTGGAGGTGCGGAGAGGACTGCCACATACGA
Source organism: Scopus umbretta (assembly GCA_013400535.1). Lineage (NCBI taxonomy): Eukaryota > Metazoa > Chordata > Aves > Pelecaniformes > Scopidae > Scopus > Scopus umbretta. Next base: position 117,121 of record VZTL01033088.1, read on the forward strand.
AGGCACTGGAAAAGCCTGGATGATCCAGCCTGCTCCAAAAACATGTGTGGCTGGTGCCTACCAGCATCCCCAGGAGATGGGCAGTGGGGAAGGTGCCCTGTTGGGTTTGAGGTCACCATGGGCCATGAACAAAGGAGGAACTGTGGCTCATTGCACTTACAGCTCACAGGAGAAGGATTCAGGGACATTTTCCCCCTTTCTGCAAACAACAATTTTTCATTAAGAAAAAAAAATGGCTTCTAAAACTGACACTTTCTGGATGAGGCTCACAATTTTGGATGAAACCTAAAAAAGAGATGAAAGAAACCCCTTGTACATTTTGCAGACACCTTCGACACAAAATGTATTTATCTATAAGCACACCAAAAAAAGAAGAAAAAAAAAAGCCCATCAATTTTTCACCCTTCCAATGGAGATTTTCTGATTAGCCCAAATTACGGGTATTTTAGTGGCAAGGCAGCTCTCCTCCCCGTCCCGCTGCCTCCATGTGCAGCCTGCATACAGGCTAGGAAGCCCTCCTAGATGCTTTCAGTTGAAAGACACCATCCAGGCAAATAAACACCCACATGAAATTGTGTGCTATAGGAAAATGACATTTAGAGGATGTTGTTATTACAGGGGCAGGCACTCCAGCAGCCAGCATGGCTTTCCGGGGCAGCTGCTGTCTCGGCTCCCGCTTGCCCTCCCGGGCAGGCAGCACTGGGGGAACCAGTGGCATTGTATCCCCCAGGGACACACACACCGTGCTGCAGAGCTGCAACAGCAGCACGGGCTGGAACACAACCAATATTTTTGGGTTTCGATCCCTTTGATGTGACAATGATGCCAGGGATGCTGCCTGCAGTCTGGGGGAAAAAGCAGAATCAGGCAATCTGTCACCCACACACCACTGCTCGCAGCAGGGGCTGCCGTCTCCCTGTCTTCAAAGGGCTACAAGGGTGCTGCCTTCCTACCCTGCTTTCATCTCCCTCGTTATCCTCCCCACCAACATCCAAGCAGGGAGTGGATGCCCATTGCTGGAGGTTTAATTGCATCCCTGCCTTGATGCTCTCCCATCATCCCTTCCCTCCTGCATCTCTGTTGGGGAGGGAGTCGGGGGGTTGTTTTGTGGGGTTTTTTCACCCATTTCTACTTTTTAATGATCAGATTCCCTTTTATATCAAGCCAAGTGCTTCTCCTGAGTGCCTCAGCCCTGGCACAGCTGCAACAAGCTCGGCAGGCAGCCAGCAACTCCAGTGGGTGTCCTTCCATGCCACCCTCCAGGAGGCATCCACAAATTAATCTGGAGAGGTTTCTGCATTCAGAGCAATGCTGTACTCTGGCAAGGAGGAGTGAAGGGTACCCATCATATGCAGCCTGCTTGTCTGACCATGCCGAGATCAGACCCAAAGATCAGACTTGGCCCTGAAGCATCCCATCAGCCACCAAATCTCCTTTCCTACATCCAGTCCTTGGGGCAGGGTGAAGAGTATAACCCAGATATGGAAAGGCCAGAATCAGAGCATCCCCAGCCCCAAAGCATCCTCAGACAGACTGAAGGACACTTGCTCCTCTGGCATGACAGCTCAGCACAAGCAATGACAGAAACCCCTGGTACTCTGGGGATGGGATACCCTGGCAGAGCCTTGTCCCAGCAAGGGATAAAACCTCATTTTAGTGCAAACTTCACCATTTTTGCAGCCAAACGCATGAATTCTTGCGATTTCAGATCACCCGGAGCTGCTCCTTGGGTCCAAGCATTTGCCCAGCCTAATTACAAACACTGCCTGCCTCGTTGCATTATGTTTCAGTATTTCAGCTCTGTATAGGCAGAAACTCATGATATAAACATGAGTTTCCCAGCATCTGGGTTTGCATCCTGCAGGCAATGGACTGCATCTCTCTCCCAACACACGGAGGAAAGAGGCCCCAGCTCCTCGTGACGCAGCCAGTTAATTAAACCAGCCCTTCACCTCTAGAGGAATGGGTTTAGATCCGCCTTGGGACACAGGTAAATTAAAGTCAGCAGCTTCTGAGCCCAGCCCGCCATGATTTATTCATGGAGGAAAAGTAAAATTCAATGTGTTTTTTCCCTTCTGAGGGTTGGTTGGTTTTTTTTTTGGCTCTTCTCATGGATAAGAAAAGAATCGAAGTGGGAAGGCACGGGGCAGGATTTCAAAGGCTCTAGTGGGGTAGGTATCTGTGCAAAGCCAATTAGAGGCAATAGGGTGTGGGTGCATCCACATTTGCCTCTCCCCAAAATCCCATCCTTCATCAACTAAAGATTCGCTCCCCTGCGGTGGACCGAGGTGCTCACAGACCGAGCTGTGCACGCTTGGCTCCAAGCAAAACGCAGCCAATGCCTCACCCAGAAGGGTTTCTGCTCCAGGAAGGCGGGCTTGGAAAAATTAAGTGTCTCTGGATGCAGAAGAGCTTCAACACCAACTGTTTAGCTGGTATCATGACCCTAGAGAACAAGTTTAAGCCTAGAGCAGGGTACAAAAAAAACCAATTTTGGTTCCCACATGCCCCGCTGCTTGCTGCCTGCAGCACCCATCTTCCCAACAGGTCCACACTTGCCCATTTAATCACCACTCTGGGATTGATTTTCTCTGTTTTTCATGTTTGGGGGGATTTTGAAGGTCTAAAGACAAATCTGTCCCAGATCCATTTGTTGGATGAGAAAGGCGAGAGCATGCACACCCTGGGCAGACGGTGCCGCAGGGCTGCCAGCTCACCACAGAGCAGGGAAACTCGCTTTGCTCTCCAAAACAGTCAACAGGGAAAAAAAACCCAACGCTTCTCATCAAGGTCACTTCTGCAGATCACTTTTCTCCCACTTGGGTTTTGCTCCACTTTAGTTTCCACTTTGCACCAGGCCAAGGCTGCCTGGTCCCATGTCGTAGCCTCCCCATCACTGGAGACTTTCCTTCCTTTCCATAAACCAGCCATCAAAATAACAATGCCTGACCTTCTGCTCCAGCACTTTTGCATGTGAAATCAGGGGTGATATGTGGCTGGCAGGCACGTGGCACAGCTCGTGGAGACCCCCGAGCCCATTTCCATTTCTCCCTGGTGTTTCAGCTCTTCCGCTTTGGGAATTAAAGCACCGCTACGGAGAAGAGGAGGGAGGCATTGCAGGGAAGGATGACTGCCTCTCTGAGCACCCACTTTCACTGACCTAACACTAAGTAATTTGATCAAATGCTAGACAATTCAGCCACATATGCAGGGAGGTTTATGGTGGAGCGACCAGTGGTCACGTGCCCATAGCGGTGACTGGCACGGGATGCTACTCACTATCCTAATGCTGCCAAAGTTTATTATTCTGAGTCAACAAATGAAGGGGGATGACGTTCTTGGCAATGATTTGAGGCTATTTAACCGTCTTATGCTCTTCTTTAAAAACATATTCAGCAGCTGCAGCCTGCCATGGGCTCTTCCCTCTGCCAAGGCTGTCAGCCCTGCAAGCAGGACAGGGCTGGGCTCATCATTGCTGCCCCAAACCCTCATAGGCAGCAGGGCCAGGGCAGTCAGGAGCTATCTGAATGGTAGCCGCAAATTAAATGCCACGACACAGCTCTCCCTGGGGATGTGATATAAGGAAAGGGGAGATTGATTTGCCAGTAAATAGACAGCGGTGTCCAACCCCTCTATGCCTGGGCTTCCCCACCCCAGCCAGTGCTATATGAACATTTACATCTCTGCTGTACGTTAAACCAGAGCTAAGGGGTGGGGAGCAAGCCAAGAAATCCATCCTGCACCGGCAATGAAAAACAATTAAAGGAGAGAAAGGGTGAGTGGGATGGGCATGCTGCCGGGAAGCCAGATGGCACCAGGAGCAGAGTGGCCGGGGAAGCACTGGAGCTCCATCGGCAGGCCAGGAAAGCCAAGGTCTGCCCAGGAGTTTCAGAGGCTGCTCCTGCCCGACCTCCGGCACCCCCAGCCCTGCCACTTTGCCCATTTTTAACAAACAGGGTGATTTATCACAGCTGGGTACCCTGTCTTAACTACAGGCACAACTGTAATCTGGATTTCAGGAAACCCTTGCAACCTGGGGCATGCTTGGTTTTAATGATGGTGATATAACTAAAATTGAGCTTAGGGTGGCTGGTGCCACTAAGGCAAGTGATGCTCATGTGCCACCTTGGCGATGCTGATGTGCATCAGATTACCCCAGTTCTGGCTGATTACGCCAAGCACGAGCCAGAGAGGAGACCACCAGGACTGGTTCCAGTGTGCACATGCATCCCCAGCACTGAAATATCACCTGCAACAAACCTCCCAATGAGTTTGAAGCAAATGACTGGGGAAATCAAGATTCACGCCAGAAGTCATGTCCCAAAACCGCAAGCCCCAGAAGGTGCTCCACTCCCACCCCAGGCATCAGGCTCAATACAGGAGTCATGGAGCGAGATTATTTCCCCTGTGAATCGCAGCAACATGAAACTCCAGGAGTCAATGGACACGGACTGGAAGCCATACAGAAGAGCTGATACTTTCATGTACCACTTAACCCAGCACATTGTGTTCACTCCTCAATGCCTACATGAGCTATATCAGGCCACCTAACGAGCAGGAAAGCAAGCTGCCAGGAAGACTCATGGTGGATCTCAGAGAGTAGCTCTTCCCCTAGGTACAGAGATGCTAGCAAGGGCTGTACTTAGAAACCCCCTGCAAATGATGCAGAGCCCTCCCAGGGATTTTAGGAACCACCAATGTTGCTTCATTACTCCAGCCCCTCTTCTGACCAGGAAATCAGGGGTGGCATCACCGCTGGACTCCCCAAAGGACAAACCCCTCCTGGCTAGGAAGCAAACATCTCCTGTTCCTAACAGGATCTAATTAAGCACCTTTTCCTCCTTTGCCAGTTCACACCACGCAGTATCCCCTCAATCTAGAGAGCATCAAGTGCTTATTAATTACATCTGAAGTGGTTCCTCATTAGTGCTGACACCGTGAAGGATGAGTCATCCTGGGATGGGGTTGGGGAGAGCTTCAGCCATGGGGCCAGGCTCACACTGCTGGCACGGGGATGCCAGCACAGGCAGGGACAAGCATACACATGGCTTCCTTACATCCGTGCCATGGCACTGGAGGACATCATGCCTTGGGTTGCACTGGTGTGGTGGGATGCCCCATCATGGAGCAGGACCACCCCCATCCTGGCAGAGCTAAGCCTCAGGGGCTGCAGTTTGGCTGACTGCTTGAGGGCCATGCCCAGGGATGGATTTGGCATGGGAGGATGGATTCAGCAAGGGGAGGACACCCTGACCAAGACACAAATGCTCTGCCATATTCCTCATCCACCCCAAGAGCCCCATGCATGGAATTAATTTTAAAAGTAATTAAGAGAGCTCCTCCATAAATATTCATAACAGAACAAGCCATAATTACTATTCCTTGGAGGAAAGGTGCCTTCCTACCCAACCACGGAGAGGAAAGGGGAAACGCGGCACCAACCAGGGGACCAGAGGCACCTGCTGCTCCTGCCTTCACATGTACTTGCCTGCACACAGCCCCAGTCACTGGGAAACTGTCTCCTTCATCCTATGCAGACATGAGCAAAGCGCTCCCTTTCCACCCCTGGGGGTGGCATTTTTGGCAGCAAGCCATATTTCCCGCAGCCAGGTGCAGTTTACTATTATTTCTATATATGAGCATCACATACATATTTTGCATGATTTCTCTCTCTTTTAATAACACCTCCTTTCCCACCCTAAGCAATTAAATGGTGGCCACTGCCATTGACTTGCCCTACTCCTGCTGAGCAGCTCTTATCAGCCCTAATTTCCTGGAGACAGAAAATGCCTAAAAAGCAATTTCTGAAAGTTTTACCTATCTCCCTTCCACTTATTTATTTTTGCCTGTCTATGCTCTCCCTCTCTGCTCTATTCTTAAAATTTTCCCTGCCCAAACTGCTCACTTCCAAGCACCTCTTCCCAGTAGGCTGCTGGCTGAGTCCCCACCTCACCACCTTCATCCCAGTGCTGCCTAACTTTCACCACCATCAGTATAACAGCATGGGAAAGCCCAGGGGACCATGGAAATTTTTACTTTTCCTTCCCAATTTCCCTCTCTCCGCATATGGCTGAGCTTAAAAACTCATCCTGACCCCATTCCAGCTGGCAGGAGAGCCGGTCCCAGGAGCATCCCAATGCCCAGGCAGCCAAGTCCAGCTGCCACCAGGCGCCGCAACAGCCGATGGCATTTGCTACAAAAGAAATATCTTGGAAAAAAATGCTTTCTCGTGGCACTTGGGCTCCACTACCAGATAGAAATAGGAAGCAAGGAAAGATGAAAAAGTGAAAATAACAGACGGGCTCCTCAGGCAGTATATCACTGTGGTGCCAGGGACAGGAGAGGAGACCACAAGGAAGATGGAACAGTCGGATCCCCTTCCATGTCCCTCACCCTTTGAGGTTTTTCTGCACCCACCAATGGAAAATTTGGCCGGGGCCAAATTTCCACTCTCTCCTCCCTGCATGAAGCCTGGCTTGCAAAAGATGCTTGGTCTCAAGGGCAGAGCCCGACTTGCAGAACAAGAGGAAAGGGAGGAGGTGGAGAAGATGTTCATCCCACAGTGGATGTGCTGGTGTTTTGGAGACCCCAGGCACCAGACCCACCTCAGCAGCCACTGGGGCTTGAGCAGCACAAACCAACTGAGACCATAGCCTGCAAGTTCAAAGGACAGTTCAAAGCAGACAACACGTTACAGAAATTCGATGCAGCTCAGCATCAATATAATTACCATTAGGTTGTCGTTGGTTACAAGAGTTGCTGGACAGAGCGAGGAGCAGCTTGAAGCAGTTTCCAGGTGAAACACAAGGGTGGAAAGCTATGGTAGGTCATACTCCACAGACTGCTGACAAGTGAGATGGAACTGGAGCAGGCAGCATTTTAACGGCTCAACGTCCAAGTGGAAACC